>JANHFM010002311.1:73561-84979 GCA_032468115.1 Grayia smithii
GGAGGGAGGGAGGGAGGGAGGGAGGGAGAGAGGGAGGGAGGGAATGAGAGAGAAAGAGAGGAAGGGAGGAAGAGGGAGAGAGAGAGAAAGAGAGGGAGGGAGTGAGAGTTGAGAAGTCCGGGTGGCTTTCAAGCCAGGATCCGTCAGTTCGCCCCAGTTGGGCATGCCGCCTTTCTTTCTTTCTTTGCCAGAGCGACAGGCTTGACTTTCAAAGTGTTTTTTGGATGTCGGGACATCTTGTCCCTTGGCCGTCAGAGAGTTAGATGCTGGGAAAATAGCTTTTGTTTGTTTCTTTGTTTCAAGAAGGTAGATTAAGGGAATCGGTTTAACTTCTTCCCCCTTTCCCTCCCCTCCGCCCTCTCTAATATCATCCCGCAGGAAGGTTGTTAGATGATAAATGATATTTTTCCCTGAGGAAATCTCACATAAATCAGGTTTTGTTTTAAATATTGCGGAAAGGAGTTATTGACGGGTATATTGCAACTCCGCCAACGGGGCAGGGAGGTTTGCCACGTTGGTTTGGTTTTGGGTTTTTTTTTCTGAGCTGAAAGACGCAACATCTTAGAGACGGATCTTTATGGGGGGGTGCGTGTGTGTATAGAAAATTTGCCAAATGAATCTCGTAGCGCTGTGGAAACAAGTCGATCTGTTGTGATGCGCTCTAAGCTTTTGAGGGCAGCAAACCCACACGGTCTTAAGTGTGTTCATGTGGTGGAAGTTCAAACGGATTTGCTGCTGCCTAAAGTGTGCGTTGGATCATGGCATCTGTAGCAGATTCGTAGTGTTGATTCTGGCAAGCCAGAGGTTAAACGGAATGAATCATTAGTCTTGTTGTTTTACTTAGAGCTTTGCAACCTAATTATAAGCATTTTCACTCAAAAGTGAATTATATTTCATTCCGTGAAACTTATGGCTGTATAAATCTAATTGGATATGCAGATTGAGTCATTTAACTACATTCTTTGGGGGTGAATGGGAAGGCTAGTGACAATAATGAAGAAGAAGAAAAACACTCTATTGCATGAATATGGGTGGGGGGGCAGAGGGGGAAGCAAGTAACAGTCTAAAAAGATATCTGTGCCCAAGGAACTAAGCAACATTATTCCATTCTTGATGGCAGAACATTCATTTAAAGATGTTGTGCCCTTGACTTGCTAACAGTAAAACAGAGTGTAGTTTTAGACTTTTCTTAGATTTAAGATCTATTTTGTTCAAAAGGAGTTACTTCGTTGCTGCATTAAACACTTCCAGAATATACCCAATAAACATTAAGCCAGACAAGCTGAATTCGTGTTTTTGGGGGCATATTTATGGCCATTTTACAGAGTACAAGCAAAAATGTAAAATAAAACTTCTGGAGAACTTGTTGTTTGCTATATTTTTCTAATGGTTATCATCCACTGCATATTTACTTGGAATTTACACCATTAAACTCAATGAAAGCTGACCATGAGTAAATACATGTAGGAAAGAAAATGGATTTTGGATTGGTTTGAGGCTTTATGTTAGCTTGACTGTTTTTTTCCATTGCTTTCTAAGAATGAATAACTTCATGATGAAAAACATTAACTCTTCAATTAAAGTGCTAAACTTCATAATTGTGAGATGAAATATAATTTTATGGACCAAAGTGTTTAGGTTCAATAAATCCTTTTGCCAGTGATGCAGTTACGATCAAGACTGAGTTAAATATGAATGCATTGGGGAAGTGTAATATACAGTATCTGCAGTCTTACAGCTAATGTGAAGTCTAATGTCTATATTATTCTAGTGGTTTATTAAATGAGGAATTGTGACTTGCAGAAGCCTTGGCCATATGCTTTCTTTTTTAATTATAGGCAATCTGCATGACACATCAAGTCAGATTTGTTTCTCTATCCTGCAAATGTATATAATCTCATTCCATTTTGTATATATCTTCCTTTTTTTTTGAAGCAGTTCTATCCATGTTTTGCCTAGTCATCTGACTAGTACAGATTTTGATTAACAATAGCAATATTTATTTTTTGCAAATCAACTTCAAGTCATGGTTTGGATGATAGCCCAGACTCTAGTTTGCCTATTCAGATTAAGGTACAGGTACTCATCTTTTAATGACTGCATTGTTTAGTGAACATTTGAAGTTGAAGTTATGAAGATGATGATGAAAAAGTAATGTTATGACTGCTCCCTACATCAGTGTGTCTCAACCTTGTCAACTTGAAGATATGTGGACTTCAACTCCCAGAATTCTACAAGAGTTGAATTCTGGGAGTTGAAGTCCGCACATCTTTAACTTGCCAAGGTTCAGAAATACTGCTGTACATTTATGGCCTTCACAGGTCTGTAAAGCAAGGGAAAGCTGAAATAAGATCATAAGCATGGTCAAGATTTCACTTAGTGACTGCTTCACTTAACAACCAAATGTCCCAATTGGACTTGCATTGGACACAGTAATTCTGGTATCAAGGAACAACTATTTCACAAGACGGAAGGAAGGAGAAAAACCCACAATGTACTAATACAGGTAGTCCTCGATTTACAACTGTACATTTAGTGACCGCTTAAAGTTTCAATCGCACTGAAGAAAAATGACTTATGAACATTTTCACACTTACAACCATTGCAGCACCCTCATAATCATGTGATCAAAATTTGGATGCTTGGCAACCACTTCATATTTATGATGGTTGCAACATCCCGGGGTCATGTGATCCCCTTTTGCAGCCTTCTGTCAAGTCAATGGGGAAGCCAGATTCACTTAACAACTGTGTTACTAACTTATCAACAGCAATGATTCACTTAGCAACTGTAGTAAGAAAGGTCATGAAATAGGGCAAAATTCACTTAACAAATGTTTCACATAGTAACAGAAATTTTGGGCTCAATTGAGGTCGTAAATTGAAGACTACTTGTATCCTCTAAACACTG
The DNA here is from genome assembly GCA_032468115.1 of Grayia smithii. Classification (NCBI taxonomy): domain Eukaryota; kingdom Metazoa; phylum Chordata; class Lepidosauria; order Squamata; family Grayiidae; genus Grayia; species Grayia smithii. The sequence goes on from JANHFM010002311.1 coordinate 76,472, forward strand.
ATCTTTAAACTAAATTCCTCATGTTAGCTCCAATTTATAGCTCATAGTAATTGATAACATTAATTTACAAAGCTGTGTCTGCTCAGAAGTAATCCCACCTGAGTTCACTAAAACCTATTTCTAGATAAATGCATTCTAGAATACTGATAGCTGCTGTCTATTGACACTACTGAGTTTTGAAACAATCCTTTGAAATATGGCAGGGCAAACAGTCAAATTGCCATTAATATTGCATCACTGTACTAATGATGCTTTTAAAGTTGGATTGTAAATATTAAGAGTAAATTTTAATCTTGGATGTCTAAACTTTACCCTTACTATTTACAATCCAATTTATGCACAGGGAATTGTTAAAGGAGCGTAATCAGTATGTATCTATCAATAAAATACATAATAATCTACTGTTTTCTCCTTTCTTATTTGTGCCCCAAATCAGGTCTAGAAAGTTGGGGATCTGCTATGTCAGATTTAGGGTTCAGATGAAAGGTAGTGGAAGTGAAAGGGTCAGAAACCCTGTTCAGTGAGTGGAATTTTGCTCACATAATGTTAGATGTTTGAAAATTTTGATTTAGCTTTTCTGGTAAGTAACCAGGTACATTGAAGAATTATGCACAGCTTATATTATTCCTATGTCTGTATTATTTTCTCTTGCCCTACACACAGGGAGTATGTCAGATTTTGTAATGATTTAGCAAATGAGACTTTTTTTCTCCCAAAAGACCAATTTCTCTTATGCTTTGCCTTATACATTACAATGACATCCATTTGAGCACTGTCTTTTCCTATTAAGAAAATTATTTTTCAATACAATTATTCTTATGAATAGAGATATATGACATCCCCAGTTACTTTATTTTTTAATTTATTTTGATAATATTTGCTTGGCTTTTTAGCCCACAAAAGCCTAAAGTAGCCACTGCAGTTATGAGTCAAAACATAGCAATAAAACCATCAGTTGAAACAAAAGCAATTCATATCCACAAACCTTACAATTTAAAAGCCTCGTGATGATTTGTTTTTTTTTAAAATCTCTCACTAAATCAGTCAATAAAGTAGGTTTGATAGCTGGCAAAAGTCTATTAAGAAAAATGATACAAGAAAGGAACATCACTGAAAGATGTCTCGTCTTTCTGATGTTCAGAATATACTAAAACTAGGTGGGTAGGTAGTGAATACAGAATTTAAATCTTACATTTTTTTACAGATCAAGTGAAAGAAAAAACTGCTTTATGATTAAAGAGAGATTAAGATAGCCGTGGTGGCATAGTGGTTACAATGCAGTATTGCAGACTAACTCCCTGCTCACTCCAGGAGTTTGATCCTGACTAGCTCAAGGTTGACTCAGCTTTCCATCCTTTGGAGGACCCAGATTGTTGGGGGCAATAGGCTGACTCTAAACTGCTTAGAGAGGGTTGTAAAGCACTATGAAGCATTATATAAGTCTAAGTGCTATTGCTATGATAGTATACTTACCATTTATATTTAAAGTTGCTGAAAAATCCACTTGAATTATCTACAAAATTTTGTATTTAGAAAACTGGTTATTTTTTTTAAAAGAAAAGCACTCTCTAAGGAGCAAAAGGTTAATATGTTTATTTGATTTTGCACTTTCCTCCACAATAATGAGGTTGATTTATTTTATCTCTGTGACACTTTGTATTTCTTAACATTGGATAATTGGTTCTGTCTTTTAATAACGTACAAAATAATACATGTATAAATATCCTTGGATAATTTGCAAACTACCATATATATTTTAGAACAAAACTCCAGCTTTTCTGGATTGTGTGCATTTTATTGATTTGTGCAGGAAGGAGCTTCTAAACAGCCATAGCTTTTTTGTTTTGTTTTTGTTTTAAATCTGGACTGCCACAGTCATTCTAGCATATGCCATCCTGCTGCCTGACTTAATTGTCCAAATAAAGATTATATCACAGCACTAAAATATCACTGGTGGAATTGGTAGCGATAAAGTGACAAGCCTGGAGAAAACAAAATCTGGAATTTTGTGTTCATCAACAAGATGAAATATAAAATGTGTTCTTAAGGAATGTATCACCATTTTTGAGATTTGGTATCTTTTTTTTCTTTTCTTTTTATACCAAATCCATTCATGTTTCCCGCTTTCATCACTTGCCACCAATTCTAACCCTGAGAGTAAGGTGAAGTAGTTTGGGGAGGGGCAGATAGACTAATATGACTGAAAAGACCAAATCAGAGACTACTTAGTCTGAAGTTAAGAGGGACATTTCTGAAATGGAAAAACTTCTAAGAGTCAGAAATCCTTCTTTACCTGCTCTCTAATGTCAGAAGAAGCAGCAGTAGAGCTTGAATGGAGGGTAGCCTCTCCAATATTTGCTGAAGAAGAAATGAAAATCCATCTTCCTCCTCTTTCCAAAATCCCTGGACAGGAGAAGGGAAATAGAGAATTGTTTGCTTGCAGATATTTCATTGCCTAACTAGGCGATATAATAATGAGAGCCAGTTTGGTTTAATGGCTAAGGTTAAGGTACAAGGCTAGAATCAGGAGTTCAAGTCCTGCCTTAGCCATGAAAGCCATCTGGGTGACTTTGAGCCAGTCCTTCTCTCTTAGTCCAATCCAACAACAGGGTTGTTGTTGTGTGGAAGAATAGGAGGAAGGAATATTGTATGTGTGTTCATTACCTTGACTTATTTATAAAAATAATAAAGGTAGTTTATATATATATATATATATATATATATATATATATATATATATATATATTTATGGTGTTTGATCTCTATATATATAGTAGCATATGTGGGGTGTGGTGGGGGTGTGGCTTTCTTCTCAGTAGTTCCTTGATTAGGATATTGTTTTGTGTTTGATTGTTTGTCTGGTGTGACTCCCTGCATATATGGGAATTTATTGCTGGAGAGGATTTGTTCTGGCCTTTTTCTTTCCTTCGTTGCTTTTTATTGTCTAATTGGAATGATGTATAAATGTGGTTTAGCTCTATGTATCTACTGATGGGTAATTTTTTGAAGACCAAATTTTTGGGAATTCTGTAGTATTTTTGGATTTAGCTAGTTAGTCTGTGTTATTCCTCATTCTTCCAAACTCACAGTCACCTGATTTCTCATCATAAGATTTCTATCTTATGTAAACCTTAATAGGTTTTGCTGAAAGTAAATCTTTTCTTTTCTTTTGGGTAAGAAATATGTCAGATTTTTTCCCCTCTAGTGGCGAGATAGCCATCTTTATTTAAGGCAGCAGTAAAAGCTTTCACTCTGGAAAAGGTTTACAAAAGTGCTCTGCTTGAGGTTTCATGGCATAAGGCTTTCTCCAGCTATGTATAATTTGGTAGCGATTCTGTAGCAAGAGAAGCTGTTGTTCCAGTAGGCCATCCAGAGCAAGATCCTTGGCACGGAAGGACGGTAAACACTAGGAGTTCAGGCTTCAAATGGGAGTTGCGTTGAGGACTCTGACAAATCTGCAGCATTGTCTAATGTCACACTATATTTACAATTAAGCATTCCAAATTATGGAATGTTTCTGTGAGCTGCTAGGATTATGATGTATAAAATACATGTAGTCCTTGACTCATGACCACAATTGAGGCTAGAATTTCTGTTACTAATCAAGACGATTGCTAAGTGAGTCAACTTTTACAACCTTTTTTCCCCACAGTTGTTAAATGTAGCATGCGGTTGTTAAGCAAATCACCCATTGACTTTTCTTGTTGGAAGCCAGCTGGGAAGGTCACAAATGGTGACCCCCACATGATCCTTGGATGCGGCAACCATCATCAATACATGCCAGCTGCCAAATGTCCAAAGTTTGATCACATGACTATGGAGATGCTGCGATGGTCATTAGTGTGAGGACTGGTTTGAGGACGTCACTATTTTCAGTACTGGATGGTTATAACCTGAGGACCATCTGTAGGTAATTGTGTAAACTTTCCAAATAAATAAAAGTTCAGTTTGATTTATTTACAGCACTATAACTATAACTAATATATAAATTGCTCATAATCTTTAATTTGCTTTTATTAGCACAGGACCAAACTCCCTAGCTAACTCCTTCTTCCCGAACTTCTTCTTGCCTCCTTAAAATGTGAGTTCATTCTCCTGTTCATTGATTAGGATCACATTTCATTACTGTGCCAAACAATGCAGAACGATTCTTTGGCAGCTGAATGTTCAGAAAGGGGAAAAAAACATTTCTGTAAAAGTTCCATATTGAAAAGTGCAGTGTAAAATGCAAGATGCAATGACTGTGCTAAACTATGATGAAAACAATGGTTCAATCAAGGTTGTTGAATAACACATAGATACTGAATTCACATAAGACTGCTAAACCCATTCTAAGCCTGAATAAAATAAATTGCATTACGGCTTGTGAATCTGGGCGATGTCATTTGGGATATTGGACAGCTCGTTTGCTCATGAACATCTAATCTGGTTTCCATAGTTCAAAGTTGACAAATTCAGTTTTGGACATCTATTAGTTTGGTGAGACAAAAGGATGTATAGGTAATCCTCAATTTACAACCACAATTGGGAATGGAATCTTGGTCATTGAGTGAAGTGGTTGTTGAGTGAGATGTCCAGATGACAGCTTCGCTCAATGATCACAACTCAGCACTCCTGGTTGCAGTTGTTAATTGATCTCCAAGGTCATTAAGTGGATGGAGCAAAAGAGAACTGAAATCCTCCTAGCAGACAACCCTTTCACACTCAGATGTTCCTGCACCCACCAAAATTTTTCAGTGCCCTTCTTGGGACTCTAGATATGGAGTCGAAATCTTTAGGATTTCAGCTTCATTTCCATAGCCTGCCAAAGGACTTTCTCTCCCATCCATGCATGGAAGGGAAATCATTCCTGGGGGTGCAGGAATGGAGCTGAAATCATCACAATTTCAGCTCCATTTCTTCAGCCTGCCGAAGGATATCCTCTCACCTCCATGGGGCTGTAGGAATGGAGCTGAAATCCTCAAGATGTCAGCTCTGTTCCAGCAGCCTGCAAAGAGACGTCCGCTTCCCTCTTTCGACTCTGCCTGCAACCTTCTCTGCCGGCTTCCTCATTGACTTTGGGAAGCTGGCAGAGACAATTGCAAACAGCGATTACACGATCATGGGGCACTTGACAATTAATCATAGATGTAAGTTGGTTGCCAAGCACCCTAAACATTATTTTACAACAGCTGGAAGTGCCTTACTGGCCTAAAGCACTCTTTCTGATGTCACCATAAATTTGAACAGTCATCAAACAGCTAGTCATAAGTCAAAGTCTACCTGTACTGATATTCACTTGGAAGATGATGTAAATCAACCTTTGGTTAAGGCCGGTCTGAATGAATTTCTTATTTTGATTCAAAATATGAAATCAAGCACCTGACATACTATTATGCAATGGACTACATAATGCAATTCCTTTCATGTTTATGGAGAAATATATCAAAATATATTCACTAGAGCTTGTTACCTAATAAAATATTCCTTAGCCTAGCATTCTCCACATGTTCTGGGAGAGGTAATGCCAGCATTATGGAGGGGATTATCGGCTGAGGAAGGCTGTCCTAGCCACTACATTGTGGGAATGTAGTCTTAGAAAATAAAGACCAAAACTCTGACCATTCAATGACTGTCGAATGAGAGAGGAGTTAAAAGGATCAAATTAGTTAATCAGGAAGTTAAATTTTACTAAGAATTAAAACTGAGATTGTGGTTATATTTTTCCTAGAGAAATTTACTCTTTGTAATAGGAAAAGAAAACCTGGACAAAATTTCTTTTCTCTTTTTTTTTGCTAACTGGTTATGGGATTAACTTTATTTCATTATTTGTAAGGTATTTGAATTATAATGTCATCTGGGTTAAAGTATTAATTTGAAAGAATTGATCAAGAAGATCAAATGAATTTTAAAAGCATTAAACAAAACAAAAATATTTGGCCGATAGGTACACCATTTATCTTTATCAGGCTACATCCACAAAGCTGCATTAATGTATCTTCCACCTGACCTTGAGATAGGATAAAAATATAGTATAAAACCCACAGCTAATTTCACCTCTTCTTTTTACCACATCACAGCAATGAACCTGATAGTGTTCCTACCCTCCAGAATACATGGTAGTTTTCAATAAAATAATTAATAAAGTCCTAGAATGCCTTTAAAAATTATCAACTTTGAAGCGTGCTCCGTTCCATTCTCACATGCAAGATGCCAGAAGATGCTTACAGATAGCCCTCAAATTACAATTTAGTGATTGTTCAAAGTTACAACAGATCCCCCAAAATCTACTTATGAGCCAGATTTTTATTGGCCTTTTTCCACTGTGTCTTCTTCTTTGGTTTTACAATGTGTATCTTATTTATGGAAGACGTTATTGCTTTAGAATTAAACTTAACGGACCTTTTGCCTTATCTTACTTTAATTTTGAATGATGCAGCCTTTAAGTTTTGTGGGGCTGATGAATTGGTTTTTTTTTAATTTGCTGAGTGAGGTGAGCATTATTCTGTCTTACGATTAACTTGCCTATGTGAAGCCACAGTATGACCTTATGAAATATCTGGAAGTCGCAGTTGCTACAAAATGCCTCTATTGAAAAATCTCCACTGATTGCCAGTGGCTTTTAAAGTGTAGTTAAGGTTACTGGTGTTACACAAAGTAAGCCATTTAGGACTTTAAGGTTTATCAGAGGAACCACCTCCTCATAATACCATTATGAATCTATGCAGCCATTAAGAGCTTCCTGTTAGCAAAGCTTTGTGTATCTGACATGCAGTCCTGCCGCAGGCGACAGAAGCCATGTGTGTTCCCCATTTCTTTCAAAAAGCTCTGGAAATCATATCTTCCCTTTCCCTTTTGTGTTTGCCACAGTAGATGGCAGCACCTTACTGCCCTTGGGTAATCTCAAACAATGTAAACAGGGTCCCAGCCTGGTTAGCACTTAGATGGAAAATTGCCTCAAAAACTCAGGGCTGTGAGTTACACTGGTACATTTAAAAAGTAACCTGGAAGAAGGCAGTGGCAATGTATGCACCAAAAACCAAACTTAACATGAGGGAGAATATTTTAATGGTTTTACTTGTTTTAAACAATAACATTATATGGGATTTTGCTCATTTAAAATTGTCTATTTGCTGTGTTCTCCATAGTATTTGGAGACATCAGCCAGGAGTGGGTGTTGCTCATCCATTCATTGGTTGACTGAGCCTGAATTTTTTCCACTTAAGACCCTCCTCAGCTTCATGAATCCGCCTTTTTGCTCAGTCAGGATTGTGACTAGGCGTGTTGGTTTTTTCCTCTCTTCATAGTGAGTAGATTTGATATCAATTTTAAGTTCCAGTTTAGTTTGTTTCCCTTTTTTCTTTTTGTCTGTGTGTGGTGGAGGAATTTTCTTACTTTCCTCCTCCAAAGGGGGGGGGAGCGCTGCTCCTTTTTGCCTTTCCTATCTTTCTGGCTCCCTTCCTGACCTTTGGTTATTTGGCTGCTCCGTTGGGGCTCCCTTTAATTTTCCTTAATTTTTTGCCTTGCCTTGGGTTCCTCGGCGTCGGGATCACTGCGGCCGTCCTTTTGGTGAGCGCACGCTCTTCTCGGCCCTTGCGATCAGCTGTGAGGCGCTTGGAGAGCGTGCAGCTTTTTTTCGAGCCGCGGCCGAGTCTCCCTTCATCGGAGCGTTCCGGGCTGTTTCTAATCTTCAGCGGCGTTCACCGGCGGCATTTCAAGCCAGATCGAGCTTGCCTGCGGCCGGAGTCTTCATTGGCAGCAGGGCGACCGTTTTATTCCTGCTGTTGTTTCCCGCCTGGCCGCCATTGTTAGAGTGATTGGCGGGTGGCCATTTTGGACTGAGGTTCACGGCCTGCTTTGGCAGCTGTCAAAGCCTGGCCTCTATTTTCGGATTAGAGGCATATTAAACCCAAGGACAGAGTTTGTATATTAATTGCAAGGCATCAATTCATCAATATCAACAGTCTGGATTAATTGTGTAATTAAAAAAAACAACAACAAAAGATAGAAGACAGAAATCAAAGGGACAAGTTTTAATACCTTGTTTACAATTCATTATTAATCATTTCATAGACTGGATTAACTTGCAAAAATAAATAAATAAATAACTAAATATATAAATATAAAAAAAAACAAAGAACGGGACAGTGATTAAGGGTCAATTTATATGTAAATAGAATGTTTCAGTCTGAGGCTGCCCACATCATTGCACTGAGCGTGTTTCTTATGTCACCGGACTTCTGCTTGCTAAATTGCCATCCTTCTTAAGGAGAGAGACTGGGACGGCTGCTTGAGGACTGGGCACCTGACTGGATGACTGGTGCCTGTTCCTGAACTGTTTCCTTGTGCCCAGCCAGTCGTAGGTGCCTGCTGCCAGAACTCTTCGCGCCTTTGCAGCTGGAAAGTCCCAAGCCGCATCGCAGTTTCGCGCTGCACGGGCGCACTGTCTTGGTTCCACTGACACAGACTGCTTCCCGGACTGCTCCTTCATTTGCGCAGTAAGTTACGCCCGCGGCTGGCCCAATTCCA
>JANHFM010002311.1:103804-121185 GCA_032468115.1 Grayia smithii
TGGCGTTCGGGAAAAAACTGTTCTTGTGTCTAGTTGTCTTGGTGTGCAGTGCTCTATAGCGTCGTTTTGAGGGTAGGGTTAGGGCATGGACCAGACAACTTTTATGTACCTTATGTTATGGTTTGTACACAGACCATCCAAAAGCAGCTATTCTTGGAACTGTTCGTTCATGGAATATTTTGCACATCTCTACCACAGAAACTGCAAGTATTGCAGCCCTTCGCACCAAAATGTAATAGATGGCACCTATGCTTTCTTGAAAAGTAATTTGAAGCCCGAGTTTTTAATTTGGAATTGGGAGAATATATTCAATGAAGAAAAAATATTTTGTAATCTGTCAACACTCTTCTGGTACTCATTTCACACCAGATTAGTCTGTTGACAAACCTTTTCTCTCCTTCAGAATGCTTTCAGAAGAAATAGTGAATTCATTAGAAGTGCAAGCTATATGCGTAAAAGAGTACTAGAATGAAATATTTTAATGTGTTGGAGTGTTATTTCTTTTCTAAGAGGCACTTCAGAGGAAAAAGAAATAATTAAAATAGGGTTGCAGACGTATGTTTTTTTATTTCATTTAGTTGACAAAGGCAGGTTTATTATGATATATAGAGCTGCAGAAGCTTGAATAAATCCCAGCATTCAGCATGGTGTTCACATCATGCAGTTTTTATTTAAGTTTTCATTCTTCAATAACCACCTCTGAATGTGCTTTAAGCCATTACTCTAAGTTAAAAAAACCAAAATTGGATCCAATTTCTATTGAACACAGTAAGGTAAGTGTTGGATCAAGACTAAGTTGTAATTGTAAGACTATAGGAAGTGAAATTCTCTATTACTTCTTCTGGTCACATCCCATTGAATCCTTTCATAAATTCTCTATAATAGGAAATCATGTGGAATGGGCCTGTTAGGGAAAGGATTAGTGGTGGGTTGCTTCCATTTCGGGCTGGTTCGCGCAAATAGGTAGTGGTGACACTGTGATGTCACTGAACCGGTTCTACGCGACCAGGAGCTCGCCCCACCCACGCACCCGTACTTACCGGTGTCTGCGCAGAGCGTGCGAAGCGTGCTCGCATGCATGCGCATAATGCTTTTTTGAGTTTTTTTCATCAAAAAAGGCTTCTGTGCATGCTTGGGAGTGCTCGTTCGGTGCGTGCAAAGTGTGCACGCATGCTGAACATGAGCTCCGCGCGCTCCGATCACGCGCAAAGCACGTGCACCTTTAGAACCGGTAGTACAGGTAAGTAGAACCCACCCCTGGAAAGGAGGTACTGTAGCTCCCCCCCAAAAGGGAGAGGCATTTCTCACAAGCAGAGTTCTATTCAATTTCTAATGTGAATTTCAATTTCACCTTGTGGAGGCTACACCTAATAGCAGGATTCTAATATAGAGGATTTCTCCTGAGATTTGATAAATGGAATAAATTTTCAAATATGATCATTTTAAGAAGGCAAATTGTTTTAAAAAAATTGTCATATGACCGAGTCTTGATGTCAATGAATAATAACCAAATAATAACCAAACATGGTTATTCCCAACAAGTATAGCCTCCATTTTCACCACTAGAGTGAAGAGCATTGATTCCCTGGCCTTTTTATGTGGACTCTATATGGAAAACAGAGGCATAATGGTATAGTGATTCCTCGGAATCAGTTACGTTCACCTTGACAAAATATTTTTCTCTTTTTAATAAGCAGGAATCAGGTTTGTACTATTATATATAGAGATCACATGATCTTGAAATAAATTGTTCCTGGTTCATGTTGATCTTGCCTGTATTGTACAATAAATATATTCCCCAGGCCAAATCATCCACTAGAATAGCCTCCTGTAGGCATCTGTGGAAACAAGCAAGGTGGATGCTTGCTGTGTTAAAAAAAAAAAAGGCTCCCCAAAGCCCTGTTTCCTCCAGCAAAGTCAGAGAGGAGCATGAAGGATGATGTGTTTCCAAAACAAGTTTACAAATAAGCTCTCTGGGTATTGTTTCTTTTTTCAGAATATTTTTGTATTACTTCTGAAGAGTTACTGTGATTTATTTATTTATCAAAATGGCAGAGCCAAATTTATATTCATATGGATATTATGAAAGCATTTATATTGCAATCAATCAATCAATCAATCAGTCAGTCATTTGTATTCTGACCAAAAAGCATCAACATGTTACTAAAATATAGTCCTTCTAGAAATTAGGAAAACGAATGCTTACAATTATCAAACTGGGAAGATTGATAAGATTGGGGTGGGAGGAGGGTGGCTTTTGCAAAAGGACAATCTGCACATATCAGCTGTAGTAGAGCAGACAAGGTTAGGCTCCTTCAGGGTAAAGGTAAAGATTTCCCCTGTCCCAAAGGTGCTTTTTCAAGAGGCAACTGGACTTTCTGGTTTTCCTTTGAAGATGTTTCGTCTCACATCCAAGAAGCTTCTTTAGCTCTTGTGACAACCATGACCTGGATGACTGAGAATATCCAAAGACATTCCCCCTGTCCAGTCATTTCCAACTCTTGGGAGCAGTGTTCATCTCTGTTTTTTAGCCGATGGATCCAGCATTGTTCAAAGACATTTCTGGGTGGTGATGTGGTTATATGCCAAGGCACATGAAATGCTGTTACCTTCCCACTGAAGTGGTACTTATTTATCTATGTGCAGTTGCATGTTTTCAAAATGCTAGGTGGGCAGGAGCTGGGGCGGGAATTCAGCCCATTGGGCGGCGCAGGGATCTCATACCCAGGTGGTCAGGTTTCCAGCTGACAAGCTCAGCATCATTTAATCACTGAGCCATTGCACTTCCTCCTTGAAGGTATTCCAAGTAAACAATAGAAACAGCATTACAAATGCTTCTCCTTGTGATTTTACAGCCTGCTTTAAGTGTCTTTTCTTATGTGCATTTGGAATAGGAAGCTATTCTCTTTCCTGGTTTTTTTTTTATGTGCTCCACAATGTTGAATTGATGAAATCACTGAAACAACTAAGTGGTGATTTACATTGCATGTTCTGGTGGACTTAATCAATAGTATTTATTCCCTCAGTCCAACATACAGAAATCTTTGATGCATTTCAGAAAGTACAATTCTTCACTGATTAAAGTACTTTTCAAAATAATTTCAAAATTCATGTATGTTCCCTAATCTCATCATTTTTGATAATCACCACTATGATTATCATGCTATAATGTTTTAGTTATGTGCTACAATATTGACCAAATTTGGATTACTATCGAATTCTTTTCTGTTATTGTATAAAGTGCTCACTGATCTCTGTATCTAGCAGATACTATCTTATGCTTCGGGCAATACAGTATGAGAAATACATACAATAATCAAAATGTTACTTTTGCAGAATCTTTTTGCAATACTGAAATAATTGCAACGGTTAGTTGGAGCCACGTTTATAGAACAACTATGAGGAACGTTATCGTCTCCAAGATTTAGGTGCAATTTTGAGCACAGGTTTGAGCACAGGTGTCAAACTCATGGTGTCATGTTGCCATCACTTGGCGTTTTGCAATGTTTCCTGGGGTGGGCATGGCCTGCGCGTAATACATCCGGTCCATGGGCTGCCAGTTTGACATCCCTGCTATAGAGACACTTGTTTAGATTCTAATTTAAAAAAATCTTAGTTCATTTTTGTGTAATTCATATATTTCATTGTATCCCTGATATATGTATATTTATTGTGTTATGCATTGAGGTTTCACATATATCTGAGAACTTCACTGATCTCTCACTGACCTGTATGTTCTAAACTGGTATCAATCAAATTTGAATGCATTGAGCACCACAAAAATTATTTCAGTTATTTGAAAGAAGTCATGTAAACACTGTAAGACCAAGGTTTACCTAGCCTGCTAAGCCATTATTTCCTTACTCATTGGCTAGATTGACACAAAATGCCAAGCCATAAAATATGATTTACACACTGCAGTGATTTTGTTTTTTACATTCCACGCTGACCCACAATCCCATCGTGGCTTAAATACATGATGTGTAAACCCATTATCACACTCTGTTGTTTTGCTGAAAGTTCATTAGCAACCAATGATTCTAGAGAATGATTCTAGAGAAAATCATTAGGAATTTTCCTGATGTATAATTGCTACTACATTAACCTAGCTAGACAGTGTTGCTGCCATTATCCATTATACATAGTTCAACCCTGATTTGACAAATTTGCTTTGATGTGTCTCCAGCATCTGAAAATAGGAAGAGCCAGAGGTTATAAAATGTATCTTCAAAGCACAGCTTACAGCTCAGCTTTGCTTTGCTTTCAACCTATATGAAGGTGAACGTTCTAAGAAAACCATTTTTGTTCCTAAGAAAATATCCTATTGGATTCACTGTTTAAAATTCTGGTTTACATTAGACTGAGATGCTAGGGAGTAAATGACCATATGATAGTAGCATTTCTGGGACCTGTTTGTGGATTCAGGGAACACAATCTCTGCCATACATAAAACTATTTCAGATGTCCCTGGTGCACTCAATTGGATTGCCAGATAAAGTCATACAAACACATATTCCATCTCAGCATAAGTGGTGTGGGAACTTTTTATTGGCAAGTTTGTAAAAGGTTACCATAAATTCCGGCGTATAAGACGACTTTTTAACCCATTAAAATCTTTAGATAAGTGGGGGGTCGTCTTATATGCCGGGTACTGACCTTGCAAGATGCATGGCTGGCAAACTCTTTATTTTAACTGGAAAAGTTGGGGGTCGTCTTATACACCCAGTCGTCTTATACACCGGAATATACGGTACCTCCAATTTCTCCCCTTACACTTTTTGAAAGAAGTGGAAAGAACATTTTCTTTGTCTCTAAAACATTGTTTAGAGATCAATTTGACTTTCAATATACCCTAACATGAGCATTTTGTGAGAATTGAATTTCCCAAATAGTTATAAGGGGCCATTATAATAGAATCTTTTTATCTAGCTGAGCAGAATATTTTAATGCAGAAAATGTGCTTGACATCTCTTTCACTCTTGTCTCTCTCCACACATACATAGTATACACACACACACACACACACACACACACACATATAAACAAATTGTTATTCTATCTTTGCCTTTAACTCTCCCTTATGTAAGAATTAACATAACTAACAAAAGCCTTTGTTCTAGGTTGTTTCACATGACTTGACTTTAAAATTAGTGGTTTTCCATATTTGCAACTTCCTTTATTTTAAAATAACTGCCTTCTCATTATCTTTGTTTTCTTGTAAATCTATGTCCACGGTAAACAAGGATAATTTGTCAGGTGGTATTACTTTTCTGCATCATACTCAGGTGTATCTTTATCCATTATAGAGATGAGGGTGAAGATGAAAAAAAAATCAAGCTATTTAGACAATCATCGAAGTATGGCTGCGAGGTAGAAAATGTATGCAGATGAGGATGCATATTCAATTCGCAAGGATGGCCCCATCGATTTTAAAAAATATATATATTAAAGAATTAAATCTGATAAAGTAGGAGGCAGAATAAATGGTCGAATAGCTGTTTGGAAGGCAGGCTTTTGAAGAAAGTAAATGACTAAGGGAACTAAAGGGCAGAAAAACACTGAGTTGCATAAATGCTAATCAGCTGGAATCAGTGCAAAAAGATAAAGGGATACCTTCTGTTGACAAGGTGAAAATAACTATGGCAAGAAAAAATATTGAGAGTTAAAAAGCAATGGGGACATAATGGACTGAAAAACCTAAACTAGTGAAACTAGATGATAAAGGCATAAAAAAAAATGGGAACGGACTCAGATAACATGGGCCTCTGTTAAAATTAAAGAGAATTCAGCAGCAGGATCAACAAGAGAGCTATGGGCCATGGAAAAGTGTGAAGCAGATTGATAAGGTTGTAGAAAATTGCTAAATCATACACTATAAGATGACTTTTGCAATTCCAGTGGTTCACAAGAGACAGAGGTGAACAACTCCTCGAACTGAACTCTTGCAAACAGATGCCTGTTAAATGCAACAGAGCAGGTAGAAATTCACCTATCTTTCAGGGTAAATTGTTCTGCCCACAGGGTGAAAGGAACACAATGGCTGTCATCAAAGATGGATGGAGATGCGCAAGGTGATGGGAGATACCAGCATGACACATCTTACTTCCACCCAGCATTCTCAAATGAAGCCAAGTGTTAATATTTGGGAGCCCAAGCTAAAATCAGCAAACAGAATTAAATCATTGGTACAAAAATGGAACATGGGAACAGAAGCGTGGAGAGAGGGAACAAGAATAACAAAACCAAGACATTCATCTGCCTCTCAAAATAAAGCCAGAAAGTTTTGTCCTGGTTTGAAACTGGACCACAATTGGAATTTTCCTTAAATGTAATTTGAAATTAAATCAGTTGTACTCTGAAAGGATTTTTCTCCAGTAAATATGTTGCAGCCCATATTGTCAAGCACGTAAAGAAGAAATAAAGAGACAAATGTATTGGCCTAGTGTGGGATGAAGTTGCTGTAAAATGTCCCAGTGTCAATCTCTCAGTGTTTTGTTCTGAATCTCCATTAAATTGATTAGCCTGGGGACATTTAAACTGTTCGGAAAATGATGATTTTAGAATTTAACATCTGCTTTTCTTAAAAATGTGTTCTCTTACTCAGCAAAGAACTTGTCCCTAAATGAAATAGTATGCTGTCAAAAGATTTTACATTATCACTAATACGGTTCTCAAACCTGTATGTTTTTAGCTGTCTCTGTTGTGGCCCACCAGCTGCCAGCGGAGCTGGTGACAGAGTCAGGTGATGGGGAACTTGGGCCAGTTCTGGAGCCTGCGGAAGGCTCTGATGGATGCTCAGCGTGGGACACGGAGATAGAGCCAAGGCCGTCTGGCATTTCCCAGTCACCGCAGAAGCAGCTGCTTTTGGAGTCAGAGATGAGTGAGGAGGAAGAACAGCTGGGGCCTGTTTCAGATGCATGTATGCGCAGAGCAGATAGTGGGAAGCAAAACAAATGTGGACGCTGAATGGCTCCTCCCTGGCTGGGGAATAAATAGGAGGAAAGGGGAGTAGTGGCTGTAGCAGACAACTGTTCACATTTCTGGAGATTTTGCTCATTGTGTTTCGTGATACAAAGGTTTGTTTATTTGAACAGATTTAATTTGCAGCCTTTCTGCTGGTAGCTCACTGGCCTTGCAAGCTGATAAGGCCTATTGCTTCAGTTAACTCCTTGCAGGACTCTTGCCTGGACTTTGTGGGTGAGTGCAGTTAATTCACAAGGTGTAAATAAAGAGCGGGTTTTCTTTGCCAGGAGTCTGCTTCTTGCTTCTGCAAAGGCTGGGTCAGAATTCCTGGGAAGTTTGATTTTTGCAGTTGCCATTTTAAAGTAGTAACTTGGGTCATTATTTTTGCCCTGGATTTGAATTTTTATTGAATTTTCAATACACCACAAAACTTAGCAATTTTCTCTGTGCATAACAGGGAGTGATTCTTCCCTTAATGTCAAACCTTCTTTTTTCACTGTTTGACATCAAGAAGGCATGTGGGAAACTAATGATCTTTAATTGCTAGCATGTATCTGCTTTTTTTTCTAAGTACAGAGTATTTATTACCATTAATGTCACTGAAAATAAGTATGCTTAGAGCATACTAATTAGGAAGGGGTGAGCTCCTCCTATGTTCTCATTCAGTTTGCCCAAACTGAGGGTGTGTGTGTGTGTCATATTTTGCTGAGAAGCTTTGGAAAGATGAAGCCTTGGGCAGTAGCTTCTTCCACGGTTATTTTTCTCCTCTTTCCAAACTGCTTCAATTCAGAAAATGCAACAGGCCTGGCAGGTCCAATATGGCAAACGTTTCCTGTTCCCATGAATCATGTTAGTTTCCTGCAAATGGGGGAAGCATTAGAGTTACAGGTAGTCCTCACTTACTGACCATTCATTTAGCGATCATTCAAAGTTACAATGGTGCTGAATAAGGAGAGTTACCGATCCTGGAAATTGTGGCTATTGTAGTGTTCCTGTGGTCATGTGATTACAATTTGGATGCTTGCACATTTATGATGGCTATAGCATGCCATAGTCATGGAATTCTGACCTTCACAGCAGGGGTGAAATCCATTTTTTTTTTACTACCGGTTCTGTGGGCGTGCCTTGGTGGGTGTGGCAGTGGAAGGATACTGCAAAATCTCCATTCCCACCCCATTCCACAGGAAGGATATTGCAAAAACTCCATTCCCACCCCACTCTGGGACTAGCCATAGGTGGTATTTGCCGGTTCTCTGAACTACTCAAAATTTCCGCTACCGGTTCTCCAGAACCTGCTTGATTTCACCCCTGCTTCACAGCCAGCTTCCAACAAACAAAATCAGGCAGGAAGTTGCAAGTTGCTGTCACTTGCCATCGCATTTAATGACTGCACCCAGAACTGGCAAAGTACCCTAATAAGTCAAGTGCAGTGTCATTTTTTTTCACTTTATGACCATGTCACTTAGTGACAGAGTTGCTGGTCCCAATTGCAGCTGGTAAGCAAGAAGTACCTGCATTAGACTGAATGAAAAATCAAAGCCTAAACAGATTAGCAGTTCAAGAAGCCTCTATTTTTACTAGTTCGCAATTGTTAACCTCTAGCGGCATATATTAACCAAATCAGCCAAAAGTATATAGTGCAATAAAAGATCGTAATCCGCAATATCAATATAAATTATTTCCATGGAATAAGCATAAAGTAATCCAGTGCTTCAGAGTACAAAAAGACAATAGTAAGACCATTTACTTAGATCACTAACTTTGAGATGCATGGACTTCAATGCCTAGAATTCTCTAATTTAGAAGATGCTGGCTGGGGAATTCTGGAAGTCGAAGTCCATACATGTTAACAATGGTGAAGTTGAGAAACACTGGCTTATATGCATACAACATTTAAATGTATTAACACACATCTGAGTGAACTAGAGGGTATTTGCGTGTTCCTTAAGAGATGTCACAGAAAGCACCAGAAGGGTTCTGCCCAGGAAAGAATTCTTCAACTGGGAACTTCTCCATAAGAAATATTTTCTCTCTCTTAGCCACATTCCTTAGCTTCAATGGAGAATATATTTCTAGAAAAAAAATATTTTAAAGATGTATTTGGGGTTCTTTTAGGTATTGTACACATGTCATAATTTATACAATATAATCAGTTTTAATTGGTATGTGGGAGGTGCCTAGGTTGTGTGGTTATGTCCCTGATATGAAACACATCCTCATGGACTTAGTATTCTTATAGTCCACAAGCCCAAGTTAGTCATTGCTAGGTGCATATAATCAGTTATCAGTGTCATCCTGTTGAATGACAAAGAAAGTTTACGTCAGAAATTTATTTTGAAAGTCTAGAGAAGGTAGCGCTAAAATATTCTACATGTATTAAGATCACACATCTTGTTAGCTTAAGGAGGCATTAAATTACTAGAACTTTTAAAATTTAATGTTGCAGTCCTATTAAGATTTATAAAATTTGATTCACTGCTTTAGTAGGAAATTTCTTTGCTTGCTTATAATATGAAGATAGCTTCTAAAATGTGTTGATCTCACAGAAATGGACAAATGGATATGCTATTCTAGAAGATAAATTCAAGAAGAGAGCTGGATGTTGCAGATAAGTGGATGTGTTTTGTTATAATTTAAAATCAATATTGGACAATATAGTATTAGAATGGAATTTATTTGGCAGAATGATAAATGCAACCAGTCAAATTTAGTCAGTGAAAAATGCGTGCATAATGATTAATAGACTTCCCATTTCACAAAAAATTAAGACAGTTTACAATAATATTAATCAACAAAAACAACAATCTCAGCTGTCCAAATGCATTAGGCAGCCCAAGCTCCATCAAATGTTTGATAAAAGAAGATTTTCAGGAACTTTTAAAAGGCCAAGTGGTTGAGGGTATTCGTTACAGTATTTTGGGGACCAAGTTTGTTGTCTCCCCACTCCTTTTACCTTTCATGGGTAGAATCATTCAGCACTCGTCTTAAAGATTGTATAAGGTTGACTGAGTTGAGGTTGTGGAGATCATCTTGTGGGTATAATATGATCTTGTTTTCAAAATGAAGAAGTAAATTACTTGCCCACAAGATGCTTACCATCTAAAATTTGACCGAAAGAAATGGAGATAAGATTAGATTAGATGTTGTGGGAAGAAATATCCATCTGATTCAGTTCCAAGTTGGGAGAATGACACTGGAAACATAGAGGATGATTTGAAAGATGATGAACAGAACCACCAAGCACATGGTTCTGGTGCAGCTGACCACATGGAGTTGTTTTGTAGATAGGCTGGCCCAGTCTTTCTTAATGGGCACAAAATATCTGCTGGGGCTATTAAGGAATGTGAGGGGTTTTTTTTTGTGTCTCCAAAAGCATGTTTCTTTATTTTTCCTTTTGGGAAATAAATATTCTGACTTTTTAAAATATTGCTCAAAATATATCATTCTTCTGGGGTGGGGGGTGGGTGGCCCTCCCCCAATATAATACTTCCTCAAGGGTAGTTTGTATTTGGTCTTAGACTCCTCGATGTATGTAAAGAGTGAAATTGTTTATATTTTTCTTTAGTTGCTTATCACATTATTATCTTTATTGTGATATTTTCCATTGTTCGGTAATGTTTATTGTTTCCTGTATTAAAACAAAATTGTTTCTTTAAAGAAACAATCTGCGTTTGGTAGCTACAGTTAGATTGAACTTAATCTTGAGCTCTTGATGCAGTGTGTGTTAATTATAATATATGCAACTGAGTGAGTGAACCTCATACCTAAACTACCTATTGCTGAACTACAACTGTTGGAGTCCCAATGAACATGGCTGGTGGCCATGGCAATTCAGCAATTTCTGGTGGGTCAACAGGTCCCAATCCTTGTTTTTAATTATAAAAATAACATCTTGTTCAGTGCTATTTATTTACTTACTGATAGATTCATATTCTACCTTTCCTTCAAGAGCTCAAGGTTATATACTTCATCCTTAGTTTTCCCATGTGAGGGAAAGAAACAATCACTTGTGTGCAGTAGTGGGATTCAATTTTTTTTTACTACTGGTTGCATGGGCGTGGCTTGGTGGATGTGACCAGGGTGTGTGACAAGCAGCACTTGGCCTCATGCATCCCCCTGGGAGCAAATACGGGCCACGGGGGGGGGGGAATGTGCCCCCCACGCTCCGTTTTGGGCCTAGGAGGCCTTCCTGCACTTAAATGGGAGCCAAAATGGGGTGCATGGGGACTCTGGGGAGAGTCAGGGCAGGAAGGGGCGGGGCCAGCCAGAAATTTAACTACTGGTTCTCCCGAACCGTCCTGAAACAACTGAATCCCATCGCTGCTTGTGTGGTAAATTGAGTTAGAGAGAGGCTAGCTCAAAGTCACCCAAAGATCAGATGGATGTGAACCTTCATCTCTCTCTAGTTCCCATCCAACACCTGAAACATGAGACCACACTGGCTCTCTGGGGTTGACATAATGCCAGTCATGACACAATTCAGTTTTATTACAGAATATTCTTAAAAATTCTCTTAATCTTCATGCAGACTTAACCTTGATCCAAAAAAAAAAAAAGAATTCTAGCAGGGGTTTTGTTTTGTTTTGTTTTTATGGTCAAGCAACCCTTAAAGTTTATGAGTTCTCTATAAAGTAGATACTCATTCACTTCTCTTGCTAGGATAATACCCCTTCACGGCTGTAAATCTTTATATAATTCACAGAAACCTGATCCCATTGCTTCTCCATTCTCACCTCTGCCTAAAAATCAATATGGTATTCCAATAATATATTAGTTCATCATGTTTTTTTCTTCTGTTTTGTTTTCCCGCTATTTCAGTTCTTTTCATCAGAAACATTTTATGTATAAGGAAAGCTTGGTCTTTGTTGCTAGGCCAAATTTCGGGAAACAGAAATTTAGAGTGAGTTTGGAAAAGGGGATTTGAGGTAAAACAGTCAGTGAGATTGCCTGGTGGGTTTTTTTCTTTTTTTTCCTTTTTTCTGCTGTTGGAATGAAAGACCAATACTTACCATCACCCCCTGGAATGAGCATTTATTTTTGATGAAGCATTGTTCCAGACCGCTGGATGATTTCAGATGCAGTCTCTGGACAGGTTGTACCTGGACATAGGGCTCTAATTTATTATTCATTTTCTGATGAATATGAACCACTTTGCCTTATGAAATTATACTTGCCCATCTTCTAGCGACTCTATGAGTTCATTGTATTCATTGTAACCTTCATTGTATTTAGCTTCCTTTTCTGACTCAATCCCCTGTAATTTCTGCCAGGTGGTTTCTCTTTGCACTCTCTTCCCTTTTTCCATTGGGTGGTCAGTGCCTCATTCCTACCTTTTGGCATTCTTCTTCTTCTTCGTAGTTTTATTTATTTATTTATTCCTCTTGGGATATTTTGATTTAATATAGGGCTCAATAAAGAGTTTTGTTTTCCTTTGTGGCTCGTGGTTGCCATTCAGCAGACGACCTGAAGATTATTCTGTGTTCTGTGCCACTTTTAACTCATCATTTCTTTTCACTGCTTTACAGCCTCCAGTCCATTTGTCTGCTTAGCCTGTAGAACAAATGCAGGATGGGCTATATTTTATCAGTTTAAATGCCCGCCTTTGAATCTGTATCTTTTTTCTTTATTAATTAATTCGATTAACCTGCATTTTTAGAAGAGATGAGTGCTTCTGAATTTCCTCTTTCTTGTAAAATGCTGGCAGTTATCTAGATCAAATGAGATTTCTATTATCCTCTTTAATCAATAGGTGGTGCTAATCAGAAAAAAAAATCTTTTGTATGCCTGTGTGTGTGTTCAATATTAATTATAGTACAGTGATCTTACACATTGCCACAACATGATCATAAGTTATTGAACAAAGAGGGCTGTATTGTAACTCAGAAATGCCCTTATCATTACATGTTCTATGGATATTTGCATTTGGAGGTTTGTGTTTGCTTTACCTGTTGTTAGGTAAAGCACCAGAAGCATGGTAGCTCACATGGTTAGGATGTTGGGTGGATGATCAGCAAGCCCTGGTTTGACACCTGTGTGCTGTTGTGTGACAGGGTGAGCTCCAATCATTTGCTCCAGCTCCTGCCAACATAGCAGTTCGAAAGTGTGCATTCACAAGTAGATACATTCCATTTTATCAGGCACGTTAATGGGGACACGACAGCAGCGCCCAATCAGGTATCCTCCAGTCCTCCAGGCAACAATGATGTCACTGGCTAATCCTTTCAACCAGGAAACTCCCTGGTGCTTCTGAGATGAATGCAAGCAAGATAAACCATCCCATTGAGTGTCAATGTCGCAATCTGTTTCCCAGTGGTTTGGGATCCCAGTTAAGGAAGTCTCCAAGGCAGACCATTGGTAAATCTTTTATATGTGATAATCTATAACAAGGGAACATAAATACTATCCAATGTAGAGCAGAAATCTTGCCATATTGTTAATGAGTATACTTTATTTTAATAAACGTGATCTGTATTGTTTATTTGTGTGTGTTCAGCATTCATCAAGTATACATATATAGCACTCAGTCTCATTCCGATTGGGGTTTTGGGTGAAAATCATAATTAATAGGCAGTTAGCAGGAAAAAAATCCTACTTAAATCAATTTCTTTATAGTATATTTTGCAAATCAAAATACTTGAAGGTGATAGTTTAGGAAGGGATCCAAATAGTGTTGTTGTCAACTATTTAATGAAAAGAAGGACCAAGGGTGACATGATAACAGTGTTCCAATATCTCAGGGGCTGCCACAAAGAAGAGGGAGTCAATCTATTCTCCAAAGCACCTGAGGGCAGGACAAGAAGCAGTGGGTGGAAACTAATCAAGAAGAGAAGCAACTTGGAACTAAGGAGAAATTTCCTGACAGTTAGAACAATTAAACAGTGGAACAACTTGCCTCCAGAAATTGTGAATGCTCCAATACTGGAAGGTTTTAAGAAGATATTGGATAACCATTTGTCTGAAGTGGTGTAGGGTTTCCTGCCTAGGCAGGGGGTTGGACTAGAAGACCTCCAAGGTCCCTTCCAACTCTGTTATTCTGTTATCTGTTAGCCTTTGCCTGGAATACGGATCCCCAACCTTTTGACTCTAGTGTGATACTTGGAATTTTAAGGGCATGTTGAAAGCTCTATTCCAAAATGGAGGTCATGCCACAATGCAACCAGTTACTGAAACCCAAAATAGTTAGCTTTCTCCCCTTAGTCCTCTAAATATTCGATCATTTCTGTTAGGAATCTAATATTTCCTAACTAGTTGGGTTGGCAATATATAAACCATGTTATACCTTTAAGACTGCTGTATTGCTGCATTGCATCAACCTGAGTGCTGATTGGTGAGCTCTATTGCAAATGTCCTTAAGAGGGAATTAGAAACCTGGATTGTTCTCCTTGTTGGCGTTGCTTGCTGCTATCTCTGTTTACTTAATGAATTGCTACTGTTTCCAACTACGGAGAAGTTTACAGTGAATGATTTATACAGCTGGTAAGAAGACTTTGTTATTGGATTATCCCTGGATGTCGTTCTGGCTATCTACTGATTTATACGTGTATGACCTGGACTGTTTATTGGACTATGTTTTACTTTAACTAAGAGTAAACTTTATCACAACTCAGTATATCTGTGTGTTGACTGTGCTTATTCATATACTACTCTCAACTGTTTTCAAGTGCACACTCTTGATTCTCAAGGGTTACTCTGCACATTCCTCAACAATTTCAATTTACAGGTGTGGGCAGGGGATCATATCTCCATGTCTATAACAAAGTTCTGGCTGCAGACCCTGATCATTTTTGTTTTCTAAGAATTTCCTGAGGTAAAGAGCTCATGCTTAAAAATAAAGAAGCCATGGTTTTACCTTCTACAAGTTTTTTTAAAAATTTTTAAATTTTATTTTTTTAAAAATATAACTTTTTCCAAAAGAAAAATCAAGGTGGGGGGGGTGTAATGAGTATAGTGGTTGTCATGGAGATGTACATTCCCGTTCATGGCAAGTACCATGTTAGGAATCAAGAATCTAGAAAATCAGATAGAAAAGCTGTACTATCTGTTCTTATTCAACTTAAAAGTATATGTTTTGTTACGGTGTACAGTTGTGTTGCCTGGCACTTCTAGTTTGGTGTGACTTTATGTTCTGCACAGTACACCTTTGAAGCAGTTAGGCTGCTATGATTTCCAACTGTATTATTAAAGCAACATATAGATTTAAAGCCAGATTTTTGCTAGGTATACTACCAGAAAAATATGCCTAGAAACCATTTTTAACCTGATAAATAGCATTTTGCAATGTAAGGACATGAGGATTTCTAGTAAACTGGTAACATATATACAATATATACAAATATACAATATATGTATATACAATATACATATATACAAATAAGGTCTGTGTACAATTTGAGTTCAGAAGAAAAAATAGTTTCATTTTGTTCCCAGTTAAGGAAATGATGTTTGAATTAAATTGTTGAAATATTCTAACATTAAGCATATGAGGGGGAAAATAGCTCATATTTTCAATACAAAATAGGTAAATACAGTGCATCAGAGAGAAAAATGTGTCCTGGTATAAAGACATACCTATCATCTTGAAATAATTGCTTAGTAAATTAAAATTTTAAACGAGAATACATGCTATTTCCATACACATATTCTGCACAGGTTAAAAAAACAATAACTCAAAACATCTGATAGACTGTAGACTATTTTTGCCTGATGTCATCATTTGACCTACAAAATACCTCCACCATGCTTTCTGTATTATCCTATTGAAGATTAAATAAGGTCCCAGCTCTTTATGAAGGTGTTCTGGTCTCAACCTTGATGTTGACACCTGCCTTGTCTTGATTTCCTTCCTTAAATCTCTTTCTCCATAAATCCTTCCTTCCTTAAATCTCTTTCTTCTCTTCTCTGATCTTAGCAACATCAGGTATATCTGTGTCTCATCTCTTCCTATTTTTTTAAATTTTCCATAATGGCACAATAAAATATTTATCTGGGATAGTAATGTGATCAAGTCAGACCTTGGGAAGATAACTTTAATTGAAATGCTCACTGCCATTTCACATAAGAAGTGGAATAGGACCAGTTTGAGAGATACCGATAATTGCTGCCTACCTCATGTTTAGATAGGTAGACTAATCCACTGGTCCGTGTTCAGTTAGGTAGATTAATCCAATATCTGATAAAAAGCTTTCCTTACTCATAGGAAAACCTTAATGACAAATTAAAGTGCTAACAATTTGTTGGCTTCTCATGATATCCAGAATCAGGCAACAATCTTACTTTACCTTATAATAAGGTTCTCCCTTGACTTGGAACTTCTGCAGTAGAAAATGGCAGCCTGAAGGATCCTGCTGCAAGGATACCCTACCTAGGCTGGCAAATGGCAAATATAGCTTTAAAAGCATAAAATTGGTGGAGTTTTAATATTTTAATAAATTTTTTACTTATAATTTGTAAGTTGCCCAGAGTCACCTTATAGAGGAGGTAATCGGCATAAAAATTTAACAAACAAATAAGTAAAGAAAGCTAAGCTGCCATGAACCTTGTTTCTCTTTCATTCCCGGTTCTCAATGGCACATTTATCTAAGAGTAGAATGGAGGAAGAAAAATGACCAGTTCTATATATAAAGCTCCTACTCTCTTTAGATTATCTGCATGTTTTTTCTACTACCTGATAAGTATTGTGGAAAATCAAATTGACATTGGACCCAGCTGGCTGGCCTGATTTATTTATATATATTTAGATATGTTCCATTAAAAAATGGCTCATGAAAAAATTTAATTGACCAAATCACAAAACACCAGCAAGTTAAAAATAATTAAATAGAGAAAAACAAAACAAAAGAATATTTTACAAATCATTTAATGTTCCTTTATTTAGAACTGCAGAGATTAAATACATTGTTGTTCTGTTTCCCCTTCCCCAAAAGGGTAAGTAATTCCTCATACACACACACAGATAGCCATGGCGCCTTGAAGTTCAATATGTAAACTTTCTCCAAGTTGTAGCTGATAAAATTCTTGGCAGCCAAATACGCTATGCCTGCCAAGTCAGAGCTACCAGAGCTTGTAAATTAAAAGCCTACTTACAGAGAGAGAAAGTGATGTTTATTCGAAAGTCTGATATCACAAGAAACAAGTGTTAGTCTAGATCCAATCCAAGATAGTTACAAGCCAGATTTTCAGAAGCACGGAGAAATTCTCAAGTTGTTTAAACTTTGTCCCGTACAAAGTTCGAAGAGCAATCACACCCACTTTTATCCCTTGTGGGGTGTGTCTCAGTGACTCAGCTCAGTCTCTGACCCTTCCATGCCTCCTACGTTGCTGCTGACATTTCTCCCTACAACACTGCCTGGGGTCGAGCCAGGATTCTTCCTCCTCACTCCCTATCTGTGGTTGTTCCGATATGCTTCCCTCCTGGCTTA
>JANHFM010002311.1:162161-176061 GCA_032468115.1 Grayia smithii
AACTGGTTCGGTGACGTCACAGCGTCACCGCTACCTATTCTATAGAACCAGACCGAACCGGGAGCAACCCACCACTGACCCAGACATATGGCTCAACACTTCTTAAGTAAGTGCTGTTCTGTTACTTCCTCACACATTCATCTGACAGAAGAGTAAGATTTCTGAATAGAGGTCCTCTTGTACCGGTGAAGTTATTGATTTGGTTCATACATGCTAAAATCATAGAATTGTGCTTTTCCATTGTTGTTGTTTTTTAATAGACCACCATTATCTGGATCCATAGCTCATGTTAAGCCAAAGCCAAACAAATCACTGTGTGACTTAGCAATCAAAAGAACAGAGTGAAATCTTCAGATGGTACAAAACAACAGTCTTAGCAACATAAATGATTAGGAATGCTGTTAAGTACTGATGTTCGCAGAAAAGTGCAATACCAAAATATCACACAAGCCGTGACCTCATCATGCAAATATTGACATTTTTTACATACTTTCTGATGTCTTGCCCAAGTTCGTAAGGCATGGAATTTGCATGATAACATCACATACATTTTGTCATTTGCCTCTTCTTGTTTTCCCCTGCAGGTTATATAGGGCTGAAGTTTGTAGCTGAGTGACATCTAGAGGCCATACATTATCTATTCAGGTCTAAGTTACTTTTCTGTTGAGAGAGAGAGAGAGAATAAAGATCTGTGTGGCATCAGGTTAATGAAACTGACAAAGGCCGAAATAATAAATCACATGTTGGACTTTGGCTGAAATGATCTGGATTCACATTCACTCTTAATTATTTGTACTTGCTTTATTGGAAAAACACGCAAATATTTGGGATTAAAATTCAGGGAGAGAAATAGAAGATGAAATGTTATGCAGATGACATAGTGTTAGCTATTAAGCAACCACAGAGTTCTATAAGGCAGTTGATGAAAATAATCAAACATGGTGGATACAAAACTAAATTTAAAAAAGAAACAATAACAAGATTTTTAATACCAAAAGAAGAAAGATTTGTGGTGGGGAAAAGACACTGGTTTGATATAACAAAAAAAGCCTCTGAAATATATGGGATTCTGCCTGACACAATTCAACAAAGACATATTTCAGAACAATTATAATAAAATAGGGAAAGAAGTAAAACAAGATCTTGATAGGTGGAAAATCTAAGTCTAAATCTTTCTTGGCTACGACTTACAGTATGTAAAAATGAATATACAGGAACTGCTCATTTAACAACCTAATCAGGACTGCTAACTGTTATCACTAAGTGAGAAATCATGTAATTGCAAATGTGCTTCCTAGCTGAAAAGAGACTATTGAGTTTTACACCTTCAGGTTTATTAAGAGCCATGGTAGCACAGTAGTTAGAATGCAGTATTGCAGGTTAACTCTGCCCACTGCCAGTAGTTCGATCTTGAGCGGCTCCAGGTTGATTCAGCCTTCCATCTTTCTGAGGTTGGTAAAATGAAGACCTAGATTTTGGGAGGCAATATCCTGACTCTGCAAACTGCTTAGAGAGGGCTGTAAAGCACTATGGAAGTACAGACTTATATAAGTCTAAGTCTTATAGACTTATATAAGTCTAAGTGCTATTGCTATTACCTCCTGACCATTCCGTTGTCCTTTGTCTTGTATATACAGTATATACAGTATATACAGTATCAAGAACATATTTGATGTAGGAGGGAGGAGGGAGGAAGACAAAGCTACTGTAAAAGTTTTCTATGAAAAAGAAATAGTATTTTTTTTTGCCCAGAAGAAATAAACTTTAGTATGACTCTATACTACTACTAAGGAGCAAGCAGATTCCCAATATCCTTTGTAAGGACCAGGATAAGAGCTGCAGGATTTGACTTCATTCAATAAAATGCAGGGAAAAGAAAATGCTAGTATCTGTCATGCAATTATGCTGTGTAAAGAATGGATGGAAATCATTGACAATACTGTGCAACAAAAGAACATTTGGTGGAAAGACATAGGAGACAATATAATAAGGCTTGAAATAATAGCAGAAAAATTAATGTCCAGGGGAAAATGCTAGGGTAATTTCATAATTGATTGCTATCATTTAATCTATTATAAATTACTAGACCGTGTTATGGAAAATGATGCCACCAGAAGAGCATGTCTAACAAAATATAATTGAGTTCATTACAAATTCATCTGCGGTGGCTACTGCTGGTGGGTTATTAGAACCATTTGTCAATGTACCTTTTTAACTAGTTGTTTATTTCCTTCTGCAGCCACCTGGTTTGTTTGTTTTTTTTGAAATATTGCTTATAGAAGACAGATTTTACTTGATCTTCAGACCACAAGTAGATGTTGTTAATAATATATTGGCAGGTTTCCTCTAGCAAAAGAAGTACTGAAGAGGTGCCAAAGGGAGAATCAGGTGGAAATCTCTTATTTTATAAGAAGTGGAATGAGCCTGCATAATATTCTGAGGATTATATGAATTATATGATTTTATGAAACTCATTCTGTAGGAAAAGCACAGCAATTAAAACTGCATTATGTCTACGACTTGCCTCTTCCTTTATAGCATTGGCATAATAATAAGAGAAAGCATTAATATAGTTAGTTCAAACTTACCACAATTTATGTATGCACTTCATTTTCTTCCTTTTCTTGCATAATTAGACTGTTGAAGACTACAAAATTGAACTAGTGGGAGTTGGAGGATTCAGAGGAGAAAGCTTGTAAATAATTATGCTGATTCTGAATTGAGCTGAGGAGAGTTTTTCATTCCAGCTACTTATTACACTAATTAATTAATCAAATTAGAGACATTTAAGGGTTGCTTGAAGTTCTACAGTAGGACAGGGAGGCTAACCAGAGTCTTCCACTTTTTTAAAACTTTATTTTCCATAAGCCCCAATTACCATTGTCAGTTGCAAGAAAATGTCATTATTGTTTCATGACGCTTACATAAGATTGATTTTAAAACCAGGCAAAGATCCTATGCTTTGTGCTAATTATAGGCCTATTTTGTTAATTTATGTAGATACCAAGATCCTAACTTACAGTAGATTTTATTTTATATAATTCACTCTTCTCAACGTAGGTTCATTCAAAGTCAGCAAGCATCAGATAATTTTCATTTATTAATATACATATTGGGTCTAGCTAAAAATAGAAAGAACTTTTTAGTAGTTAATGCAGAAAAAAAACTCTTGATGCAGGAAAAAAGCACTGCATTCAAATTAAATTCTTAAAACAATGTTTAGATATGATTTCCTAATGTATTTTATTCATTGGACTGAAATATATTATTTACAACCCCCTGCATGAGTTATAACAAATGAAATGATTTCAGATTCCTTTGCATTATACTGCAACACTTGACAGGGTTGCCCACTTTTATCCTTGATTTTTCATTTAATTTTTAAATCTTTGGCTATTAGAGTAAGGCAATCTTCAGATATTGTGGGTATTACTGTGATGAGTTGCAAACATAAATAAATAACAATATTTTAGCAATTGTAGGTAAGTATTCTCTGCCTAAGTTTATTTGGAAAATATAGTATTTTGAAAAGCATTCTGGCTCTAAGATTAATTGGGATAAATCTTTCTTATTTTTCCTTAGTTCCTAGTGTATCAACACAAACATATAAAAAGTTGGGTTTGTGGTTTCAACTGATTGTATTACCATTTGGAGCTTTATATTCCCAAAAATTGATTATATTTTTATATCGAGATTCATTCATATATAACTCTTTGAAAGAATTTTATACTAAGAAACAGGTAATAAAATGTTTTATTGGAAAGTATGGCAGAAACTGGTATAATACCTTTAAATCAATTATTATACAATGATTACTTTAAGGATTTTTCTTAGCTTCAAATTGAATTTGGTCTCCCTGCTTCACAACAGTGGCAGTATTTTCAACTCAAGCATGTTTTATTGGCTTAATATGAGTCAAATATCTTGGCCATTTCAAAAGTATCTGAGATTCTTTCTCATTTGATAGAAACTACTGTACAATAGAAGTTAATTCTAGAACTTATCTTTAACTCATCTTTTTAAAGTAGATATTAATATCTTTCTCAATCATGGATTAAATAATTAGAATCTCTGATAATGCCAAATCAATAATTGTGAGTCCTTAAAAAGTGTCAAAGTAGTATTAATGTATTTGCAAATAAAACCAATTTATCAAAATAAATTGTATTCTGAATTTACTGGACTCACGAAAGAATGTAGTGTACCTAAAAGGATGGACATTAGATTTTATTTTTTGGAAATACAACAAAATTGTGGGATCACTGATTCATATGATCGGGTCTTGTGTATTGTTAGTATCTTTTTTTTTCAAGGTACATAAGTAGATTTATGGTAAAATATCTGTTAAATATGGTTAATGTGATTCTGAATTATATCCCTAAAACTTGGGGCCTGACTGTCTATGAGATACTTATGATTGCACTGTGCATATTATTCCAGATGTTAAGATTGGACTTCTGGAATGTGTAATTATCTGTTTTGGAGAAGACAATATTTTCAATGACACAAAAGAAAAGAAAAAAAAAGAGCAATATCTTTTTCTTTGGTATAGCTCTCATGCTATTTTACAACAGTAATTGTTAAAATTGTTAAAATAATTTTAAATGTTTTTCTATTTGAGAACAAAATACTATTATATTTTATTTAAGTGACATGCTATATATTTAAAAATGTTTTTATTAAAAAGAAAATGTTTTTGTTTTATCAAAAACATTTATAGGTACCAGCTTGTCTGCTTCTGGCTATATCAGTTGCAGAAATCCATGTTATGTAAACACTAAGAGAGCTGCAGTGATATTTTGGTTGCCTCTTTTCCATGCAGAAATCAGTTTTATTCTCTCCCCTTAATGTAAATTTTGGAATTATCTGCTCTGCAACAATGACTGTGCAGCTAAAAAGATCCCACATTCCTCCTGAAGATTGCAGGAGATCATATGTGCCCAAAGGCAGAAACAAGCTTCTGACTGTAGCATTTCTTTTCACTCATTGTTATATTCTTCTAAGCTCTTTTGTTCAAAGTGTCTCTCTGCTCCCTACCTCCCACTATGCTATGCATATTTATACTGGAATGGCTTGTTTTATTTTATTTTATTTTTATTTTGAACTTTAAAAACAAACCTCAAAAAAAGTCGTACTTTCAAGTCTGCCTCCCAACCCTTGCTGTGAATCTTTCCACCTTTCCGAACCTAAGTATTCTGGCAAAGAAAGGAGAAACCCAGTAGGGGATGAAGCTTAGTAGAAACTGCAAAGGTCTTGTGGACCTTATCTATTAAAGTAAGGACTTAATCATAATTGTTTACCACAGTGTTGAAGAGAGATTTCACTGACAGCCTATTCAAACTATTGTTCCAGAAAACAGAGAATTATAATTCCCATGCATTCCAAGAAGAATGATCTTCTTGACCTTCTTCATATAGTTAAATACGTACACTGGTGGGATTCAAATAATTTAATAACTAGTTCTCTGCCCTAATGACTGGCTGGGTGGGCGTGGCCAGGGGGTGTGACAGGCAGCACTCGGCCTCCTGTACCCCCCTGGGAGCAACAATGGGCTGCAGGGCAGCATGCCACGCCTCCACCACCCCGCAACCGTTTTTAGGTCTAGAAGGCCTCCCTGCAGCCCCCTGGGAGCAAAAGTGGGCAAAAATAGCAAGACCCATACAAGCCAGATCCAAACAAATTTTGATTTGTCTCATCCTTGGAGTGGAATTAATAAAAGGAGACTCATTTTTTATTTCCCTAGTTCCAAATTTATCCATATTACTAGGTACTCCTATAGCCAGGAGAACTCATGCAGATAATGTGATGCTGTTACTCTCCTTGGGAGTTCTGTTATGGTATAAAGGAGGAAGATGAGGTTCAGAAGATGAACTCTTGGGTAAAATAGTTTTTTTAAAAAAATAATAGAGCTGTTTGTTAATAATGGTAGACTCTGAATCTCCGCAAAGAATTTTTAAAAGCTTTTTCCCCAGGTATGCAATTAACACTTTTATAGTAGTTGATTTCCAGCAGCAACTTTCCTGATTATTCATTGAATGGTTTGCTGTTCTGACCCTCTCCTTCCCTCTTTGAGTTGCTCTAAACCACTCCAGGAATTTTGATTATCTCACTCATTAGACACTTAATTCAAGTGCTATTGTCTTTGTCTATAGCCCTGGTTCAACATAACACTATCCTATTAACTTCAGCAATCTATAGAACTAAACTCAGGCAGCCAAAAAGAAGGAAATGATTGTTTTGATGATGTTACACAGTTCTTCCTTTAGCATTAGAACACAATCTAAGTGGAATTCAAAAAGCCGAAGTGGCAGTTA
The DNA here is from genome assembly GCA_032468115.1 of Grayia smithii. Taxonomy (NCBI): domain Eukaryota; kingdom Metazoa; phylum Chordata; class Lepidosauria; order Squamata; family Grayiidae; genus Grayia; species Grayia smithii. The sequence continues at coordinate 168,476 of JANHFM010002311.1, forward strand.
GCTGACAAGCTAGCCTGCCAAATGTATTCCTTTTTGATAACTTTTAGTGTAAAGGGAGAAGTTTAGAGCCAGGGAAATCTTTTCTAGAAAGTAGAATTTTGTCAAGAGTGGTGTAAGTGGCTTCCATTAAATTACACCAAGCTGTGATTTGCTGAACTGAAGTGTGGATTTCCTTATATGGACTGGAAAGGGAATTTCAGTTTGCACAAATGGTGGAAGGAAGGAAGGGAGGGAGGGAGGGAGGGAAAGAAAGAAAGAAAGAAAGAAAGAAAGAAAGAAAGAAAGAAAGAAAGAAAGAAAGAAAGAAAGAAAGAAAGAAAGAAATTTTAAATGCTGGTAGCAGATTTCTTTTTTCCTTACAGTCTTTACTTAGCATTATGTGGCAACCCACACATGAGGCAAGTAGAGAAGTAATGTAAATATCTTTACATTAGATAAATGGGGGTGGGGGGCAATGACCATCACGAATGATGTTCTCCCCCCCCCCAGGGATGCCACCTTCTTCTGCAGGCAAGACTGGGACAGCCCAGGGGATGGATGTGGGCCTGGGCCGTAAAATGGATGGTTTGGATCCTGACAGAGTCTGCAGAGTCCCACTGCTGATGTGGAAAGCAATTTGCCAAATAGGCTTGTTATTGAAGTGGAATTTATTTTACACACACATTTGTGCTTGCTAATGAAACTAAAGTGTAAAAAACAATCTGGGGAAGGTGAGCAAGTAATTGTTGATAGATGTAATTTATTCTTCAGGCAAGAGCTGAATTAATACAAATGTCAAATGTTTAAAGTGTTTCCCTCTCCAGGTTGAAAAGAAGGGGAAAATCGAGTGGGTGAACAAGCGGTATTTTGCAGTTAAAAACAACTAACGAATAAAGGGCACTGATTGTTCTCAGTCTTTAACCTGTCCCAGCTCTGCTTACCCTCTGGGCCTATATAAGATGCTGCCATCAGCTTAAGACCAGCATCCCATGCAGTGGTCAGTTTCAAAATTTTTTACTACCGGTTCTATGGGTGTGGCATGGCTTGGTGGGCATGGCAGGGGAAGAATACTATAAAATCTCCATTCCCACCCCACTCCAGGGGAAGGCTTCTGCAAAATCCCCATTTCCTGCCGATCAGCTGGGACTTGAGAGGCAGAGAATAGATGGGGGCGGGGACAGTCAGGAATTTTACTGCCGGTTCTCCGAATTACTCAAAATTTCCGCTACCGGTTTTCTAGAATTGGTCAGAACCTGCTGAAACCTACCTCTGATCCCATGCCATTGGCCTTTTTTTGGATGGAATCATTTCATACTTGTTGTTACATACATAGGATTGTTTCCGGATAAGCCTGTCCCATTTCGATGCATCATTCGATGGAGAGAGAGAGACCCTGCTCCCCAATGACAATGCATGCCCCACTAGCAGTGCAGATACTTTACCCACCAGTGATGCCACCTGCCTTTGCAAGCCAGGCTGGGACAGCCTACAGGCTAGATGTGACCTTGGGCCATAAAACGCCCAGGTCTGAGTTAAGGGGCAGAGACAAACAATGACATATATGGATCCGATGTGATGGCTGCATTTGATGCTTACTTCATCCTTCACACACCCTTCACACACATACTCTTGCAGCTTGTTTATTTAAAAGCTAATTTGGGGGTACTTTTTTTTTAAATCTAGTTTACACTTCCATCCTTAGGATTCACGAGCTCGAGCTTCCCGGAGTACAATTGGTTTCGTTTTCTTTTGCTTGGCATTTTTACAAGTGTGGAGGGAGGAATCCTGTTTTAAATGAATGATCCAGGTTAAGGCGATTGCTTTTTGAGGGAAAGGAAGAGAAATGCAGCAGCTTTACTAGACATTATTTCAACGGGAAAGTGCCAGGCCCAACTCATCCAAGCACACTGAAAGATACTTTTGTAATAACATGTTTGAAAGAGGTCTTGGTAGGTAGCTCAATATCTTCTCTATGTTATAGTATAATTGGTACATTTGACAGTGAGGAAAGTGCTTAAACTGATACACTTCCCTGCTGGCTCTGAAAGCATTAGGAACAGACTGTAGAGCTTGCAAATAAATACTTTTTGATATCCAAATTAGAAGCTTGTTTTTTAAAAGACACAAATAATAGGGCTTTGTACTGTTGAATCCCACAAAGCCAGTTGAAGGATAAAGACCATGTGAGTTCCTCCCTCCCCTTATTATTTCAACAAATCCTACAGCCTTTTCCCCAATGTGCCAGACTGGTTGAGAAGGGAGATACCATTTATAATAAATCTACCCTATTATGGGGTGTGAGACTGACCTAAAAGTACTAGGAAGTCACTGTGCTATACAACACTGAGAAGTGTAGATAATAGAAGTCTAAACACTCTTCTATTTGAAATGTTTTACTTCTGTCTACTGCTAATCCTCAATTTACGACTACAAATGAGATTAGAATTTCCATTGCTAAACAAAGTGAGTCGCACCCAATTTTGCCATGGTTGTTAAGTGAATCATGTGTTCCTTAACCTGGCTTCCTCTATTGACTTTACTTGTTGGAAACCAGCTGAGAAAGTCGCAAATGGCAATCACATGACCTCGGGGCACTGCAACTATTACAAATACATTCCTGTTACCAAGTGCCCAAATTTTGATCATGCAATTAAGAGGGTTGTAAGTTACTTTTCTCAGCGCCATTGTAACTTTGGTCATGAACGGAATGGTTGTAAGTTGAGGACTACCCATACCATGTTCGATTAGCGAGTATATCAAAATATTGTAGCTGCCATCTTTTCAGATACAGGCCTAGATAAAATTAATTTGCTAATAAAGTGGCCAAAGTCCTAAATACACGTTCCTTTGAATATAAGTACAGAACTAAGAAAACTCCTGCTGGTTGACTTCATGACCAGATGCCTTCAGGAAAAAATCATAAGCAGAAATGGGAAGTTTGAGCCTTTTTCTACAGTTGCTCCTCAGTGGTTGATGCTTATTATATTCTGCCAACAAACAGCCAACAAGAGCAGTAGCCATTCTTTGTTTAGGTCTCCATGAATTGGGCCTGCTTCCCCCTTTCAAACCAACTAAATTAGTGGCCATCTTTGGTGGGCAGGGAATTCCATAGTTTAGTTCAGAAGTCCTCAGATTTTGCAATATCAAGATGCATGAATGATAAATGAGTTTATCATAATCTCCTTCCCCTTGCCTTTATATTTAAAAGTAATGATTTAAAATGAATAATTTCATTGGAGCTAGGGTTGGGCAATAAGTAAATATACCACTGATTTTTAATCGTTAAATGTAATTTTAATCTGTATCAGTGGTGGATTTCAAATATTTTTACTACCGGTTGTATGGGTGTGGTTTGGGTGTGGCATGGCTTGTGGGCATGGCAGGGGAAGGATACTGTAAAATCTCCATTACCACCCCACTCCAGGGTAAGGATACTGCAAAATGTCCATTCCCACCCCACTCCAGGGTAAGGATACTGTAAAATCTCCATTCCCTCCCCAATCCAGGGGAAGTTACTGCAAAATCCCCATTTCCTTCTGATCAGCTAGGACTCGGAAGACAAAGAATAGATGGGGGCAGGGCCAGTCAGAGGTGGTTTTTACCACCTCTGACTGAACTACTCAAAATTTCCGCTACCGGTTCTCCAGAACTGGTCAAAACCTACTGAAACCCACCTCTGATCTGTATAGCACAGGCTGCAGTGAGTTTAGCCCAGAAAAAAATGAGGATCTTGGAGTGAGTTTTCCCGGTGTTTCAACTTTGTCCGGACAAACTGACCAGGACTTGTTGTTTTCTTCCTTCAGTTAAACCTTTTAATTTGATACCAACTCTTGTGGCTCCTAACCTATCTTTTAAGGACTCCTACTTTAACTATATAATGCATAAAATATGCACCATTTATCACTGAGTTACTAAAGTGGTGGAATGCATATCAGTCCTATCTTTTGATCCTATCCTGGAAATGGGATTTCAGGCTGTAAATCTATAAATTCTTACCTGGAGCAGACACTATTGAATTCCTACATAGACACATATGGGGTTTTCACAGTTAATCTCACCAGATTTTAAGTGCAAGAATAATTTTCTCTGTTGTATTACTAGACTTGAATGCAAAAATAATTTTCTCTGTTCTGTTGCTTTATTGCCATTTGAGTCCATATTCTGTTTTCAGTTTTAACTTGCAGGGATAACTTACATTTAATTTCAAAATTAAGAGTTGTATCAGGTGCACTTTGCAGCAGATTTCAGCTTAATTAAATTCAATTGCCTCTTTCTACCTGTTATATTACTGAGATGATTTTATATAGTAACAATGTTAAAAAAAGAGAGAGAAGATATCTTGATATGATATGTGTGATAACAAAATTAGGTCAACAATGCTTTAGGTGTTCTCACATATTATAAAACACCATAGAAAAGTAGCTTTAATAAAGCCATGTGACAGGTCTTTATGTTCTGTTTCCCCTTCCCCAAAAGGGTTAGTAATTCCTCATACACATACACAACACACACACACACACACACACACACACACACACACACATAGCCACGCCGGCTTGAATTTCAAGATGTAAACGTTCTCCAAGCTGTAGCTGATAAGATTCTTGGCAGCTAAATACACTGTGCCTGCCAAGTCAGAGCTAACAAAGCTTGTAAATTAAAGTCCTACTTACAGAGAGAGAAATTGATTTTTATTCGAAAGTCCGAGATCACAAGAAACAAGCGTTAGTCTAGATCCAATCCAAGATAGTCACAAGCCAAATTTTCAGAAATATGAAGAAGTTCTCAAGTTGTTCAAACTTTGTTCCATACAAAGTTTGAAGAGTAATCACACCCACTTTTATCCCCTGTGGGGTGTGGCTCAGTGACTTAGCTCAATCTCTGGCCCTCCCACGCCTCCTACATTGCTGCTGACTTTTCTCCCTACGACGCTGCCTGGGATCGAGCCAGGATTCTTCCTCCTCACTCCCTATCTGTGGTTGCTCCGATATGCTTCCCTCCTGGCTTATCTCAGGCTGTTCCTCTCGGCTTTCCGATTGAACCTGAGGCATTGCCAGGGAGGAAGGTCCTGGAGAGGAAGGCCTTGCCAGTTCCTCCCCTTCATCTTCCAGGTCCTCTTCCTCTGTCAGCATAGGCTTGGGAGTCGGGGCCACAACAGAAATGTATAGAAAGATGGATTATTGTATGAACATAACGAGGAAATGTAATGTAAATAAGAAGATGGGGATAATGGTAAAATAGATTAAGGAGAGGTATATGGTGGAAAAATCTAAGAAAAGAGATCTCCACTCGGGCAAAATGTGCAAACGAGTTTATTTGTATATGCTCTTATGTATGGTGTTTGTCACGTGTGTGAATAAAAATTAATTTTAAAAAAAAATAATCTAATGAACTAAAAGTCTCGGGTTAAATAATAGAAGTATGCAGTCTAGAAAAGCATAAGGAATGTGTTACGAACAAAATGGTGTCCATGTGAGCCACTGATTTATTTATAAAATAAATAAATAAAAATTTGTGTGCCTAAACCGATTCCTTAATTTCAAATTTTGGATTCACGTCTAATTACACGTGGCAATTTTTAAATTGCGCGGCTTTCCAACAAACGCCTATCTTTTTTTCTTTTTTTTTTTAATTTCAGGCTTGGCATGAATCCTTTCCAGAAAAACCCTAAACACACTTCAGTCCTTGCAGAAAGGTAAGAACTGGTAAGAGAAGGTGGAAAAGGCGTACGATCTAAAGCAGGTGTCTCCAAATCTGGCAACTTTATGACTTGGGGACTTCCAACTCCCAGAATTTCTCAGCCAGCCATGCAGAATTCTGGGAGTTGAAGTCCACAAGTCATAAAGTTGACAAGTCTGGAGACCCCACCCCCACCCCCGATCAGGGTATTTGCTCCAACACTGTGTTATGTTAGTGATGGGTTTACATGTGTTTGTACATAATCCAGCACTGAAATCATCAGGGTTTAATTTAACTGTTTTGTGCCTATTTCTTTTTTTTCCCTTTCAGAATATCTGACTTGCTTCACTTTGCTCAATCAATCAGTCATTCATTCATTTACTCATTTACTCATTCATCACATTTCTGTACCTCCTATTTGACCTAAGTGGGCTTTACTTACTACCCTATCTATTAACAATCTATTTCTCCTCTAATTCTAGTGGCATCAACTATGATAAGCCACTGCCTCCAATTCAAGTTGCATCTCTCCGAGCAGAGCGCATTGCAAAGGAAAAGAAGGTAGGTTGAAAGAAGAGAGAGAGAAAGAAAGAAAGGAGAGAGAGAGAAAGAGAGAAAGAAAGAAAGAAAGAAAATGAATGAAAAAGAGAAAGAAAGAGACAGAAAGAAAGGAGAGAGAAAGAAAGTAAGAATGAATGAAAAAGAGAAAGAAAGAGAGAAAGAAAGGAGAGAGACAGAGAGAAAGAGGAGGGAGAAAGAAAAAGAGAAAGAAAGAATGAAAAAGCAAGAGAAAGAAAGAAAATAAAGTGTTTTTGTGTTTTTAATTCTTGGGCCGATTTGCTGATCATGCTAAGTTGTAGGGAGAAATACATCCGCAAGCCAGCTGGGTGACTTTGAGCCACTGGTTACCAGGAGACAGTGAATTCTAGTCCCACCTTAGGCATGAAAGCTGGATAGGTAATTTTGGGCCAGTCGTTCTCCCTCAGCCCAGCCCACCTCGCAGGGTTGTTGTTGTTGTGGAGAAAATAGGAGAAGTAAGGTGTATCAGGCATATTCACCGCACTGAGTTACTTACAAATAAAAGCAAGAAAAATTAATCCATAAGAAGAGATAAGATTGATTCATGGGAAGGAGGACCAAGTTGTCTAGAAACCAGGAGACTGTGAGTTCTAGTCTTCCCTTTAAGCACAAAATTATCTGGGTTCTGAGAGAAGAGAATTTTTGTAACTGACGCTTGAACTGCGGGGTCCTGGTGCTCTCCGAGGAACTTGAAAGAACATTCCCACCAACACTGATGGGGCTCCCCAACCCCTGGGCCACAGCCCACCACTGGGCCATGACCTATTTGGAATTGGGCCACAAGAGTGGCTGGCCAGAGCACAGGTGCACACAGCTCAATTTGCTTGCACATGTGTGTGTGTGTGTGCGCGCACTTGTGGGGGGAGAGCCCATCCCATCCAGGCCGCCAAGCTGCAGAGGTTGGGGATCGCTGCACTAGTAAATAAAAATATGAGGAAACCCCCTCTCCCTTCTAGCACTGATGATGTTACCTAGTTGGGTCATGAAAGGTCTGCAAGCAAACGACCAAGCTCAGAGAACACCAAGGACCCTCCCAGTCCTCCTCCTTCTCCTCCTCCTTCCAAGACTCATTCCCTTTTAGCACTGATGATGTTACTTAGCTGGGTCATGAAACGTCTGCAAGCTCAGAGAGCACCCAGGACCCCTCCAGTCCTCCTCCTCCTCCTCCCAAGACTCATTCCCTTTTAGCACTGATGATGTTACTTAGCTGGGTCATGAAATGTCTGCAAGCTCAGAGAGCACCCAGGACCCAACCCCCCCAGTCCTCCTCCTCCTCCTCCTCTTCCCAAGCCTCACTCCCTTCTAGCACTGATGATGGGTCATGAAATGTCTGCAAGCTCAGAGAGCAC
>JANHFM010002311.1:178348-191238 GCA_032468115.1 Grayia smithii
ATGGATGGATGGATGGATGGATGGATAGATAGATAGATAGATAGATAGATAGATAGATAGATAGATAGATAGATATATTAGATAGATAGACACAGACAGAAATGTCTTTTGAAATTTCCATGATCTATCCCAAGACTGATGATTTTGATTTTGTGCCATCAAGTCATTGTCAACTCTTAACAACTTATCTCATGACCAACATCAAATATAATTTACTGAAGACTTGCTTCTTTGATCTTGTATAGTTAAATGGCCCTTGACACAATGACAGCAGCAGTAGCATTCCCAGAACCGTGGAGAAATGGAAACAGCTCTAGGGATTTTAGCATTCCCGAGGCCAGTGGAGAGTAAAGAGAAGTAATCTCAACTGTTTTTTTGTGATACACTATATATAGTTCTAGAATGGCTATAAATGTTGAGAGTAAGAATAACAATAGCACTTAGATTTATATATCCTTCACAGTGCTTTACAGCTCTCTCTAAGCGGTTTACAGAGTCAGCCTATTGCCCCCAACAATCTAGAACCTCATTTTACCAACCTTGGAAGGATGGAAGGCTGAGTCAACCTTGAGCCTGGTGAGGATCGAACTACCTAATTGCAGCCAACCAGAAGTCAGTAGAAGTAGCCTGCAGTACTACATTCTAACCACTGTGCCACCACAGCTCTTGAAGCACTATTCTGAGTGGTTCTCTTCCTAGATCAGATTCGGTATTCTCTCTTCTGCTGTTTAACATCTACACGAAACCACTGGGATATTTATATGAGATAAGATATCAACAGTTTTGTATCTAGTTACATACAGGTCACCCTTGGTTATCAACTCATTCAGCAACCATTCAAATTTATAACGGCGCTGAACAAGTGGTACTTACAACCAATCCTCAAAGTTCCCACTGTGCCAGCACCCCCACAATAGCATGATCATGATCCGGGCTTCCAGATGAGAACTTACGACAGGTTAGATGTCCCTGTGAGCATCTCCAGTAGCAGGCACAGCACTTTGGTGAAATCAGTGGCCAGGCAGCAGGTTCTGGCTAACTAAATTCTCCTTGTGAGCTGTGGTGGTGTAGTGGTTGGAATGCAGTACTGCAGACTACATCTGCTGACTGCTGGCTGCCAGCAGTTTTGGCAGTTCAATTTTCACCAGACTCAAGGTTGATTCAGCCTTCCATCCTTCCGAGATCGGTAAAACAAGGACCCAGATTGTTGGGGGCAATATGCTGACTCTGTAAACTGCTTAGAGAGGGCTGTAAAGCACTGTGAAGGGTATATAAGTCTAAGTGCTATTGCTATTTGTAGAAGGGGAGACTGCCCACTTGCACCATGGATAATTGGTTTTCGTGAGGAGACCATAAGAATTGAATCTCTTGTGGTTGACTGTGAGTTGCTTGGAAGCTGAGAGATCAACCTCATGCTCAAACCATTTTGTAGCTTTTATGAATAAATAAACTGCAGAAGCTTCACTTTCTTAAGCATTTTTGAATACAATTAATTCACAGCTTAAGAGGAATGTTCTGAAAGACAGAACAAAAGCACTTCATCACCTTCTGTTGTAATTAAGAAATTTAAAAAAAAACATCTTAAAGGATTTTGACTTGAAAGCGAAAAAACCTAGCAAAATCGTGATTTAAGAAAGTTTGAATGGATAAAGGGAATGATAATTTTCAAAAAATAGAAGAATAATTTTGTTTTGTTGATGAAAGTGCTTTTGAACATAGTAAAAATGTTAACAAGAAAACAGGTGGGACCTCCGTAGGAATTTTGATTGCTTATTACTTTAACTTATTATTGCTTAAAGAAAGTAGACAATTGGTGGATTTTACAAAATAAAAACAGCAGTAATATGAACCAGACTGCATGACTATAACTATGGAGAGCTAATTGGGACTAAAGAAAGAAAAGAGCAAGAAAGAGAAGACTTAAAAGAAAGAGAAAACCAAAAGAGAGGAAAAAAGAGAAGAAGCGTGCCTTTTACTTGCATCTTAGAATGAAAAGCAGCAAAAATAGGAGAAGGACAGTTTCACTAGATCAACTTACAGATAAAGGCATCACACCAGATTTATTGCAGAAAACGTTTGAGGAATTTGGCAAGAAGATCTCAACAGTTGCCAATAGTTTGGATGCTTTTAGAAAGGAAATGTTAGCTGGATTTGTAGGGATAAAAAAGGATAATAAAAAAAAGAAGACAATCAAAGATGATGTACAATAATTGGCTGGAGACATAAAACAAATTAATGACAAAGTAGAAGTTTTGGAAAATAAGATAGGTTATAAATAGAGAGATGGAGAAAGATCTGGAATTCCTACAACTGAGGAAAAAAAGAATGTTAAGATTTAGAGCAATTTCAAGGAAGAATATATCAGAAAAAAAGATTAACTTTTGGGATTGGGATGAAGCTGACATTGAGACACAAATTGAAAAGGTTTATAGGATCAACATCCTTCTTAAGTAGAAGAAGATTCAATTCAGATACATTGGAAGGAGTGATTTTTACTTTTAAACAGCAGAAAGTCAGACTGAACTCTGCAGAAAGCAAACATTTCTAGGGAAAATTCAAATGGATTGGAATAAATGCAAATAGAAGTGAGGATCCCTGTGTCTAAACAATTGCAACAACAATTAGAAGATATTGAAGATGATACATGTTTGGTGCTACAAAAGTAGTCTCTTGACATAACTATGATAAATGCTTAATGTGGAATATAAATGAAGCAGTATTTCTTCAAAAGAGAAAAGAAATATTCCATTATTTGACAAAGTTAAAACAAGATGCTATTTTACAAGAAACATATATTAAGGGAAAAGATATAAAATACCTGAGTCACTAACATTTAGATGAAAAATTTATTTCAGCAGTAATGGAAAAAAAATTGAATTGTTCTGTATATAAATCTTCAATTATATCCAAAACTTATATTGACTCATGAATGTGGCAGATATGTTGGGGTGGAAGTTAATCTACAGGGGGTTAAGATTTTGATATTGGGAAAGTCAACCCTGAAATTAACTTATTCTCCTCTTCTCAAAGGAGAAAAATAATAATAGAGAAACAAAAAGTGATCAACTCCCTGCAGGATATTTTCACTCAATCTAAAAGAATCTCCTATTTTAAAATCTTCATGCACAATTAATAATGCACACATTTTTTGTCTTATGAGCAACCTTGATCCAGTCTGATTTTCTGAATGACACGGCTGTTTTGTCCCTACACTGGGATTGTTGGGTAGAACCACTGGGGGACAATTTCCACTTCAAGCTTTGTCAACTTTGATATATGCATGGGATGAACTCCCCTCATGTGTCTGATTCACCCTTTTTATAGCTGAATTGTCCTTTGTAGAGTTTCTAAGTTCTCTTGATCCAAAGCTCGTGATTTCTGTGCATCAGTTTAGTTCAATTCAGGCAACACTATTTTCAACCTTTGAAAAGGAGCCTTCTTTATTTTCTATTTATTTATTCAAAGCCCTGGCTCCGGGGAAGCTTATAATACCTTTCTAAAATGACATTTATAACCATAATTTAAAAGTAACTTGTTTAAAACTTTGCAATTAAGGGGAGTGGCAAGCTGCCAAGGTTCTCTGTGCCAGTTTCTCCAGGGCCATGAAAATTACAGGCCTCTACCATGCATGAGGGCAAAATTGCTCCCCTCCTTGAAATTACATTGCCAGATAAATCTACTTCCACTAACCCCTGAGAAGGTTATTTGGAGCTGAAGGGAACTAGTTCAATTCAGCTTAGAGCTTTTTGATTGAATTCTGGAAAGTGAGTACAAAGAGGAGGTAGCCAGGTGATTATTATTATTATTATTTTCCCCATTTCAGGGAAACTGCAGCATCAGACGGTCAGTGAAAGTCATAGGAACATCTATTCTTGGAACTGCTTTCCAATCTAATTTTCCATGTTAGACAATTCTCATCGTCATTAAAAGAGTGAGGGGTGTTTTTGGGGAATATATAAATCAAACAGGCAGAAAAGCGGTGCTTTCAGAGACTGCAGCTGCTGCAAACATTGACAGATTGAATGAAGTGTAATTCAGGTTTGTGAATGCTGGAATCTAAACCCCATTTGTCTGCTTGGTTTCACTACTTCAGCCAAGAGGTCCTAACCAAATATCATCAGAGATTGGGGATAGAGCCCTGAATTTGGCTACCGTTAGAGAAGGTTGCTTGTAAATAACTCTTGCCTCCAATACCGTAATGGTTTCGGATGTTGCATCTGATTATGTGTGGATGAAAGACAGCTCTGTTGTTAGGCTGAGAGAGATGTCACAGCAGATGGAGATGCTCAGAGGCAGTAGCACTTATATATTGCTAAGCACAGATCAGGAGAAAAACATAATAGCCAAAAAAAGTAAAACAAAAGAAAATCTTTTTTGAAAGCATATTTTAGGGATGTGCATATGCACCCCCCCCCCTCATTTCTAAGAGTCAAATGATGCAACTATGTTGCTTTACTTCATTGCTCCTATCCCATGGTGCTTGAAATAGCCAGCTTTATTGAAATGTTAAAGGTGAAATACAGTATGTCCTAGAGCAGAGTTGCCAAACATGAGGCCCACAGGCCAGATGTCCCATGCGCTGGCCACACCCGGTTTAGCGAAGCGGGAAAAAAGTCATGATACGTCATGTGACAATGCCATGATGACGCGAGTTTGACACCCCTGTCCTAGATGGAAACATTCTTGTGCTAAGTCATTGTTTGCTTAACTGTAGTTCATTAAATTAGCCATAGCCAACTGGATCATACCAATCCATAAATCAGGGCTTACAAACCATAATGTTAAACAAGGTCTTTTTCATTTTGACACTTCTTTTAAAGCAAAGGTGCAAGGAACTGGACCCGTGAGTTTCTACATGGCTTCTGTCTCCTCAGTCATCTGTTTTTAATGCTCAATAGATTTCTGCCCAAAAATCAGGTTAGCAGAGAACTGAATATTGACCTGTGAAATGGCCCTAACAGGAGGATAGCAGCTGTCTTAGAACATTCATTCATTCATTCGCTCATTCGCTCATTCATTCATTCATACATTTCTGTAGCTGCCTATCTCAATTGCTATACAGTTAAAAAAAGGATTGAGTGGGAAAAACTGCGACTGCCAGAGGAAGAGTGCAGGCCTTCCATAAACTCCTCTTCTGATACTTGGCACAACTAATGCCTATGGTCATTTGGCTCTCCCTTTAATTAATGAACTCCTTTGACACCTTTCACGCTAGAAGGGATTTATCACAGAATTAGGTGGGATAATTTACTCTAGGGGTAAAATAAAACCCCTAAACTTTTCTGTAAAAAAACGCTTCAGAGGATGTGGAAGATGTAGAGAAAAGCCTCTTGGAACTTATAATTTACAGTCTTGGACATTATGACCAAGTTCTGGGAATTACAGGTTTATATTTAGTGACCATGTACAAAAAATTAGTTTAGTGACCATTTACAGATCATTTGTTTAGTGACCATTCAAAGTTACAATGGCACCAGAAAAAAAAAGTGACTTATGATCATCATTCCTCACATTTATGACCATCACAGCATCCCCATGATCACGTGATCAAAATTCAGGCATGTGGCAGCCAGTATGTATGTATGTTATGATGGTTGCAGCATCCCAGGGTCATGTGACTTGCTACCTTCCCAGCCAGCTTCTGACAAGCGACACCAATGCGGGAAGGTAGATTCCACTGAACTCCCATTCACTTATTCACTTAACAACCATAGCAAAATAGGTCATAGTCAGACCCCACTCACTTAACAACTGCCTTACTTAGCAACAGAAATTCTGGCCCCAATTGTGATTGATAGTCAAGGACTACCTGCAGTTGGATTTTGAAGATAATAAATAGCTGAATTTAGTCAGAACACTCAATCCTTTTTTAAAATTGATTTGGCCACTTTAAAAAGGTCGTTTCGATCAGTTAGGAAGTTAATTCTATCTGACCATGAGTACTTTCAGAAAGCTAAGCTGAAATAAACCTAGTCAGCCCTTGGATCAAGGATCATCAGAAAAAATCCCAATGCTGTAGGCGTGACTGAGAAGATTAAGGAACAAAAATCTTGGAAGACAGGCTGCAGAATGCCCAGAAAACAACATTAACATGCCTGCTTAATTGCTTAGAGTTAGACTTGGATTTTAAGGGAGCTTTAAGAGATTATAATTGCAGATAAATCTCATCATGAGTAAATCAGCAAATTCAGCTGAAAGCAGCAATCAGGACCAACCCTCCAATTAAGCAGTCATCTCAGCAGCAGATGTTGGAAGTTGCAATAGTTGATTGATTGATTTTGCTGTTGATATCCAGTGCCTTGTCAGCTGAGAGGAAGAGAACATTGTTCTTCTCTGAACAGTTATGAGAATGTACTATATTAATACAACTCCCCATTCTGTTTAGAAAGGACAGTGCAGAAACACACGAGCAACTTTTGCCTTGTGTTAGTAAAGAGGGCAAAATCTTGTATAAAGATGCTATGGAAACCTCCGGCAAAGCTGGACAGACATTGTAGCAAATAAAGATAAAAGTTCTTCTATGGAGTGGACAAGAGAGTGTGCCCCACACAGCAGGTGACTATTGATCTTAACCTCCAAAATGTTGGTTGTGGCAGGAAATTGGTTATTGCCCTTGCGGTTTGAAGGCTATCCCTTTGTGATGGCACCCCTTTGCCTATAAAAAAAGACTACAGCTGTATAATGTTTAATGCCAACCAGCCCGCCTGCCAATCTAAAACAATATTTTTCAAGATGGTATTGTAGCTACAATTTGTATTGTAGCATGGCCCTCAGCATGGTGGCTCAACAGTTAAGATGTCTAGCTTGTTGGCTAGAAAGCCGGCAAGGTTTGAGACCTAAGTGCCATGCGATGGAGTGAGCTCCTGTCCTTGCCCCAGCTCCTGCCAACCTAGCAGTTTGAAAGCAGGCACATGCAAGTAGATAAATAGGTATCACTTCCATGGAAGGTAACAAAGCTCCATGATGTCATGCTGGTCATTTGACCACAGAAATATCTTTGGACAGCTCTGGCTCAGTGGCCTTGAAACAGAGATGAACACTGCCTCCTGTAGTCGGCAATGACTAGCGGAGTAAAATCCACAGGGACTATTTTACTTTTTTACCTTTATCTCAGGTGAAAAAATTGATAAAGGTCTGTAATAAAAAAAAAGATGTTCTGCCTGTGGTTGGATTTCCCTATTTGGAAGAATAGGGAGGCTCATCCAATCTCATTGTACACATGTTGTGCATTGATAATAAAGGTTTGAATTGGAATTGAATTTGAATGTCATTGCTGGACTCGCTTGCAGATAATTGATCTATCCAAATAGTCTTGTGTGGAACAGCAGTCAGCCATATGAGCCCTTCCCTTAGTATTGTACATTTTATAATTTAGAAAATGGATTTACTCTTTAAATGATTTATTTTCTCTGCTAACTGCAAGTATGGTGGTTTGCTCTTAGGCAGGAGTGTCAAACTGGTGGCCCACGGGCCACTCCCACCCCAGCTCCACAAATGGGGGAAACGTATCAAACGTCACATGACAGCAACGTGACGCCGCTAGTTTGGCACCCATGCTCTTAGGCATTTGACTGGAGTTTTAATATTCAGTATTTGAATACTGGGCACATCCCAAGAATCCAAAAACCACCTTATTTTAGATCTGGTATAGGCAACATCGGGCTCCCCAAATGTTGCTAAGCCTCTCTCATCATCTGTAACACCTAACCATGTAGCTATGGCTTATGAGATTGCAGTTTGATATCATTGGGGGGGAGGGGTTCATCCCTGTATGAACTTAATTGTGAGAATTTGAGAAAATGGAGGGAAAATATGTATATTAAGTATTTAAATGACTTGCTGGAAACTGAGGTGAATAACCAAGCTTGAACCTCAGGCATTGTGTTGCTAGAATCCCATACATAATGAATTAAGGCTGGAGATGAAAACAGAAGAACAGAGATGAACTAAAATTCTCCCCCCACCCCCACCCCCAATAAAAATGCAGGTACAATACTGTCATAAAGAGAATTTGGTATGAGTAGCCCTTTTCTCTTTGCAACTAAAGAAATAGTTCAGGCCCCCTCTGGCTCCCCACCCTGCTGTGTTCTGTTTGTGGTAAGAACAGGGATAGAAACTGGCTGAGAATTATGCAAATTGGGTAAGCTAATTTTGTATACCTGAATTGTGTAATTAGCTCTTAATTTGCATATTATGTAGATTACACTGTCTTGGTCGGGGTGGGGCGAAAGTAAAAGGGAAAGGCAACCTTAAATTCAACCAGGCCCTTTCAATAACATATCAGAAGTGGAGTGTGCTAAGTTGAAGTGGGAAGGGGTGGAAATTTAGATCTGCAAAATCTGGATCCCTTGCAAATCTGTTACCACTTATCCTTTGGAATCTTTTGGGTGGGCTTCAATCAGGCAATGTCATCTTGCATGCCTCCCAGGCTTGCTGGGAAAATACAGTACGTTTATCCATGAGAGGCTGCAAGGCTACTATTCCACCCACCCAGTGGTGGGTTGCCCCCGGTTCGGTCCGGTTCGCGCGAATAGGTAGCGGTGATGCTGTGACGTCACCAAACCGGTTCGCAGCGTCCCGGACCCGGGCCCATCCGCGCGCCCCAACTTACCTTTTTTTTCAAAAATCACTGAAATTAGCGTTCTGCGCATGCGCAGAACGCTTTTTCGGCGATTTTTTCGGAAATAAAAGTTTCTGCGCATGCGCGGTAGCGGGTTTATGTGCACGTGTGAGCGAAGCGAAGACAGAACCAGTAGCGAAGGTGGGTAGAACCCACCCCTGCACCCACCCCCATGGCAATTGCCGGATGTGATACCGTATGGCTCCTCTTTCCACAGCTGATATATCAGACTGGTGATTGGTGGTGGAGTCTGAAGAAAATGGAACCTTGTTCAGATGAAGTAATATACGGTACATAATAAACGGGCAAATAGAAAAATCTGATATGCCCTTCTTGGATATGTCCACAGAGTCTCTTCAATAAGAGAAGGGCGTTATATAAATGTAATAAATATTCTGCTCCTTCATTCTTTCATCTCTCAGAGATGGCTGGCTGATGTTCTGCTCACATTCATAGGCACGTAAGAACAAGTTTCGCTTTCAATCATGGATTTCTGCTTTATCTCATAGGAAGGTTGGGAAAACTCTTGAATCCAGATCTATGCTGGAAATGCCTTTCTTATGTTGTAGATGACTCTGGTTTTTGGATTTGATGTCAATTTGGATATCCATGCAGCTTCATCAAAAAATGCTTGACCACTCAACCCAATATAGCACAACCAACACAAGCTGTAAAAAGAATAACCCTGCCATAGATCAAAAACATCCCAGAAACCACCAACAGACTATTACAATCACATGGAATCAGCATGGCAGACAAACCAACTAAAGCCCTCCAAAATTTCTTAAATAAACAACAGCAACAACAAAACCCAGCAGTCACAGAAGAAGAAACAGGAGTCATTTACAACATACAGTGTAAAGACTGCAACAGTTACTATGTAGAATAAACAGGCAGAAGATTAGCAGAATGCATCCATGATCACCAACTAGTAGTCAGAAGACATGATGAAGACATGATTTTTAATTTCTCAACAAATGGACAGAGTTAACCATAGTTTTGACTGGGAAACTGTGACCATCTTGTGACCAAGCCAAGTTCAAAAATGCTAGGGAATTCTTGGAAACCTGGCACTCTGCCAAATCGGCTATCAGTAGACACATAGATATAAACAACATCTATGTACTGTGCAAAAGAGGCGATCAACCAAGCCAAAAAGGAAACAAAAAGACCAAGCACCTCCCTCACCAGATGAAGATATACCCATGTTTCCCTGAAAATAAGGTCTGGTCTTCTTTTATTTTGGGCCTCAAAATAAGCACTAGGGCTTAATTTCAGGGGTGTCTTATTTCCCTCCCAAGTACCTCATTTCTGGTTGCTTGCAGTGAGGAGGCTTTGTGGTGTGCCAGTGCTGCCGCCATGAGGCGGGGGTGGAGCTGCCTCATGCGCCCCACACTGGCTTACCTCAGGGCCCCCGCAGCCAGGCCACCCACTCCCTGACACTTGCCTTGCCTTGTGGTGATGGCTCCAACAGCCCCGTCCAGCAGGATCTGACCCACTGTCACAATAGAACAGGAGGCCAAGCAACACATGGGGGTGGAGCTTCCCCATATGTCATGCACACATGCAGCCAGGCCATCCATGATCCAACACCTGCGAGCAAACAACAGTGGGACGGAGCCCATGTGGGCTCCTATTGTACATGGATGCTGGTGCTGTCACTGTGAGGCAAGGTTTGAGGCATGCATGGCCTGGCTACGGGGACCCTGAGGTAAATTGGTGTGGGGCGCATGGGGAAGCTCCATCACTGCCTCACCTAGTGACCATGGCACCATGAGCAACCAGACAGAACGGCAGGTAGCTGGCTGCACAGACTGTTAAGTAGGGCTTATTTTGGAGGTAAGGCTTATATTAGGCACACATGTAAAAACATGCTAGGGCTTCTTTTTGGGATAAGTCTTATTTTTGGGGAAATAGGGTATTAACATCAACGTTAACAGACCAACAATCAAGAAGTAAATGATATTGCAATCAAGAAACTGTTAAAGAAGCTGATAGTTAATAGTCCAAGCAAAGAATCTCCAAGACCACTCCCACCAATACAGACAGGGCAAACCACTAGAAGATTTTATTTATTTATTTATTTATTTATTTTGTTTTATATGCCACCCTTCTCCTGGAGGATTCGGGGCAGCTCACAGAAAATCATAAAACAATATACAATATAAAGGTTAAAATCATGTTTAAAACAGTGTTAAAACAAATAAAGATTTTAAAAACCCAATCACATCAGCCTATCTGTTGGAAAAGCCATGTCTTCAGGTCCCAGCGAAAGGAGCGGAGGTCAGGGGTGGTCCGGAGATCAGTGGGTAACCCATTCCAGAGGGTCAGTGCGCCCACAGAGAATGCCCTCGTCCTGGGCGCCACCAGCCGACATTGTCTGGTCAATGGCACCCTGAGGAGGGAAGCCCTGTGTGAGCGCACAGGGTGGTGGGATGAAGGCAGAAGGTGGTCCTGCAAGTACCCTGGGCCGATGCCATGTAGGGCTTTATAGGTGACTATCAGCACTTTGAAGTGGATCCAGAGGATCACCAGTAACCAGTGCAGCTCCTTATCTTCTCTGCTCCTCTCTTTATTTAGATAAAAGTGAATCTATTAGTGATAATTATTGTATATAGATACATAGGCGTAAAAAGATGTTAATAGAAATATTTTGGATATGTAACTCACTGCAATAACAATTATTGTTTTTGTATATATATATATATATATTAATAATTTGTAAATAAACTTTGTAAATATATAAATAAATAAAAATTGAAACCAGGTCACCCCTTTTTGGCAAGAGTTCAGGCTGGTGTTCACTTGATTGACAAATGATTCAAGTAAGAGAAAGAAGTTCCATCTTTAAGAGAAGAAGCAGAACGGAAAAGCTGAATGGGACAGGAATTATAAAAGAAAAATGTCTGGCATAGGAAGAGAGATGGATTTATCTAGAATGGAATGGACTATAAAATCATTTTATTTTTATTTTTTTTTGCAAACGTTTTATTTTCTTTTAATACAAAACATTCCATCGTTCATTAAACAGTGTGTCATCTGGGTACAAATTTTTTTGTGTCATAACAATTAAAGCTTACCACCCTATTCATTATTTATATTTACTCTTAGTTTAATATTCATACTTAATACTTAGCATATCTATGATCATAATGTTTCTCTTCTTAACTTATTTAACTTTACCACACATTACTTTCATATTTATTCTCTAACCATCGATAAAATGAATTCCATGCATTATAATAATCAGATTCTTCCTTCCCTCTAATTGCAAGTGTTAATCTATTCATTTCTGCGCATTCCAATATTTTTTTTTGTAAATAATTTTTATTAAACAGTTTGTCTTTAAAAACAACACAAAAAAAAATCACACATGTAAAAACAAAACGTGTTAGGACATAACGCATTGAACATTACATAACATTAATGGTAATTTTACAGCATATCGTATCGATTTACGTATTTTGCTATTGTAGTTCTCTGTTCTACCATTTCTATTTACTACTCATTAATGATGTCCAAGATTTTCTTAACCACATTTTCATCTGTAGGAATCTCTTCACCTTTCCAGTTCTGTGCAAATACAATTCTAGCTGCTGTTATTACATGAATAATCAGGTATACAATTTCTTTACTATAATTCCCTGGTGAAATCCCCAACAGAAATATCGTAGGTTTTAAATCAGTGTGCTGCTGTGTCATCTTCTCCAACCACATATGAATTCTTGCCCAATATTTTTTTGCATCTATACATGTCCACCACATATGATAATACAAATCCGGTGTCCGATGGCATTTCCAACATTTAGCTGATTTATCTTTAAACATTTTTGCCGGTCTTTCAGGTAACAAGTGCCATCTATTAAACATCTTACACAGATTCTCCTTGAATGCAGTAGACACTGTTAATTTATAATTTCTATCCCATAATTGCTGCCGTTTGTCTAACTATCATATGGGAATAGACTATAAGATCAGGACAATCCTCCTCAACTGTTATCTAAATGTTCAATCCAACTTGGTCATTTATTTGTTCCACCATGGAAAATCCTCCACAAGCAACTTAATTTGCCCAGATTCTGGAAGGAACTTCCAGAACTCAAGAGCCGAGGTGGCACAGTGGTTAGAGTACAGTACTGCAGGCTACTTCTGCTGACTGCTAGCTGCAGTTCAGCAGATCGAATCTCACTGGTTCAAGGTTGACTCAGCCTTCCATCCTTCGGAGGTGGGTAAAATGAGGACCCAGATTGTTGGGGGCAATATGCTAACT
>JANHFM010002314.1:39481-65931 GCA_032468115.1 Grayia smithii
AGCAGAGCTGGCTGGGGAATTCTGGGAGTTGAAGTCCACACATCTTCCAGTGGCCAAGGTTGAGAAACACTGACCTAAAGGATTCTCAGACTGTGAGGAATAAGATTCTCTGGTCTGATGCCACCAGTATTGAACTCTTTGGCTTCAATTCTAAATGTTGTGTCTGGAAGAAACCAGACACCGCTCATCAGCTGCCCAATGAAGCATGGTGGTGGTGGTGGTGGCAGCATCATACTGTGGGGGTGTTTTTCAGCAGCAGGGATTGGGAGACTGGCCAGGGTTGAGGGAAAACTGAATAGAGCAAAGTACAGGGATATCATCAATGAAAACCTGTTCCACAGTGCTAAGGACCTCAGACTGGGCCAAAGATTCCCTTTCCAACATGACAATGATCCTGTGCACATAGCCAAGACATATTAAGTGATTTTCCAAAAAATATTGCACCTTTACTAATACTTTGAATATTTTATCTTGGCAAAGTAGTTGAGAGTGGAGAGTCAAATGGATCTTTGGGCAGTTTAAGAAGCAAATTTGAAATAAGTAAACAGTTGATCGTTGATACTCCCTTGCATATCCAAAGGACATTGCTGGGCACAGCAGGATGGGATAGGGGCAATAGCAATAGGAGAAGCAGGAACTGCCTAACAAAAGTCGGACTATTAGTGTTATCTGAGTCTGACTGTTGGTTACCAAAACTGGATGCAGTATTCCATACCATACCTGGAATACCATATCCAGTTTTGCTCACCACATTACAAAAAAGGTGTGGAAACTTTGGAAAAAGAGCAAAGAAGAGCAACTAAGATGATTAAAGGCCTGGAGACTACAACGTATGAAGAACTGTTCCAGGATTTGGATATAGCTAGTCTAGAGAAAAGAAGGGCTAGGGAGGACATGATAACAGTGTTCCAGTATTTGAGAGGCTGCCACAAAGAAGATGGGGGTCGACTTATTTTCCAAAGCATCCAAAGACCAGACAAGAAAAAATGGATGGAAACTAATCAAAAAGAGAAGCAACCTGGAATTAAGGAGAACAGTGAGAACAATTAACCAGTGGAATAGCTTGCCTCCAGAAGTTGTGGGTTTTTAAGAGGAGAGTGGACAGCCACCTGTCTGAAATGGTATAGGGTCTCTTGTTTGAACAGGGAGTTGGACTAGTAGTCCCTTCCAGCTCTATTCTGATTGATTGATTGATTGATTGATTGACTAGATTTCTATATCTCTTGGACATCGAAGAGTCACCTTACAGGGAAGATAAGTGACATAAAAATTAATAAAATAAAATTAGCATTTTGAACTGACAGAAAAGGGATATGTTTTCTAAGTCAAAATTGATTGGAAAGAGTCACAAACCTTCATAATATTTACTAGAACCTGAAGGTTTATATTTATATTTAATATTAGTTTCATAAGTCTATTTCAAAATTTAGGTTTTTTTCTTTTCCTCACTCCAAGCCAAAGTTTCATTAAGTTTTATTATAGTTACATTTGACATTGCAAGCTAAAAGGTAATAGTTAAAAATGTAGCATGTTAATAAACAATGATATTCATTCAAAAAAACATGGAGGAAACTCTTAGTACTTTGAACCCAAACTGCTTCTTTTTATCACTTAACATTCATCCCCCTCAGAGCACTTTTCAAAGAATAATTTTATTTATGAAGAAATTCCCTTTAGAGGAAATGACACATTTTCATGGTATCAGTCAATTATCTTTGACACATGCTTATCAAGATTGATCAATCATTGCTGATAAGTCTGCTAAGCTATTCTTTTTCAACTAAAAAAAACCTGACATGAGAATTAACACACCCAATTGCCCAGATTGATGATCAATATTGAGTATCAATACCAGTAGTGTTTGCTAATGTCAATCACTCACTTCACAATGATCTAAACTAATTACATACCACTTTATATCTGAGAATGGAAAATATGAAATTCTCATATTGAATCTAGTGACAAATCATAGAATAAATCCAAGGCTTAAATTAAATGACTTGAAATTCTATTAAACTGTATGTACTATCCATCAAAACGAAAGGTTCACAATATTTATATTTTCAAAAATAAAAAAAAGACATTTTTAAATCCACTTTAAAATACCAATGTTTAGATCTTATGTTACGATTAATGGCATTTACAACAAAACATTTTCCCAATTAGATCATTTTTTTGATTCTATATTTATAGCATACTTTAAATGTCCTAAATCGCAGCATCCTGTATTCCATCTCCAAGAAGGCTCTCTGAAGTCTGATAACCTTGTTAAGTTGTACAAGCTATGAAATAGAGGTAATCTTTGTAACAGTAGCAGAGCTGATCTATTCATAATACTAACTCATCACGTCCACAAAACCTGTCTGTGATTTCCATGCTTCCATACTACAGTTAAGCTAAGTTATTTATCATTCTTAGAGAAATCGTGCATTCAAGTTAAACTGTTCAGCACGCAGTCATTTTAGTACAGTATATATTAACCTTGATATTCAGTCAAGTTCAAATTTTAGATATATGTTCTTCAGACTAGATTGCTTTCAGACAGCAGCACACTAAGAAGCAGCAGTCACAATAGCAAAGCTCTATAATAAATGTACATTTAAATGTACATTCTATTTTTATAAATAGAAACATTCATATAAAATTCCAAATGCCATGATATGGTAACATCCCCCTCCCAAAAAATATCCCCAGAGTAGCCTGCAACTTTTATCAAGGGTGTATAATTAGACAGGAAAAAATGGCTTGAGTTTGACCTCATGAGTCACAGTTTTTAACTAAAATAAGGAAGTCACTTAATTCTCAAGATGCTGCAATGATTTCAAGTTGCACTTGAAATTGTATTTATTCTCAGATCGAAACTCATTTTTAAGTGGCAAATAAATATTATGTATGTTATCTTAAATATAGACTAAATCCTCTCTGTATCCATTTACCAATCAATATTTTGTTAAACATGAGTAACAGGTGACTTCAATATTATCACAGAAAGAAAAAAAATCAACTATACTTTATTAAGTCACTTTGAGGTGCTATGAAGTTAACTTAAGAAATTTAGGATTGGTAAGAGAAGAACTCTATAACCGAATATTTGATTTTGTTGAATAAACCATTCATCTCAATAGATTTTTTTCCCTTTTGTTGTTGCAAAGTGTTTCCAAATCTATTGCAAGTGGTTCATATGCTCTCTTTTTGATACATATGCAAGGAGCAATTATTTTTTTCTTTTGCCAATCTCTAAAATTTCTTAATTGAAACATTTTGCTATTTCACAAGTGGAGAATTAAACATTGAACATGGTCAGATTATCATAATATTTTGATAGGAGGAAATCTTGATTGTTATCTACAAGTAAATTTGATTTAATATTCACACTGACAGTTTCAATATCGTATGTGGCAAATATAGGAAATAATCAATCAAGTGCTTTAGATAACTGCATTTAATATGTTCAAGGATATTTTCATTATCTTCTAAGTTGTACACATATTATGGCAGAAAATTCTCTAAGTACCAGAAGTAAAAAAATATAGATCTAACAATCATATAAGGTCATCTTTTTCAGGAATCACATTAGAATCAACAGTTGGATGTTGCTATTAAAGATTTATCTTAAAAACATACTTTTGTTTTAATTATATATACATTAAAGCTGTCACCTAAAATTCTGGTTTTCCTCAGGGAAAAAAAATCAGGAAACAAGTTTTCACTATTTGTTAGATGTGGCTTCTATTTATCAAATGGGTGTCACATTCTATTAAGTTTTGGGCCTCTGTTCAGTCGAATAATAAGTATACATCCTTTTACAAATCACTAAACAAGAAAGCATGGAGCAAAAAGCTAACTTGCATAATGTTAAAACCCAAACCACAAGGACTGAATACAATTTACATTCTCAAGCTTTATTTGGTAACTATTCCTAGGCTAATCTTCAACTTGATGTCTCTAAATATTTTGAACTTGCTATCACTGTTCACCAGTATGTCAAGAAGAAATCATTTACTACAAATGGACAAGAGAGTCATGGGATCTCAATATTTGATGTCAATCCTCCTTTGCTAAACCTTTGGCTCACCCATTTGGTTTTAAGAAACAAATTTCTCAGATTGCTGATTACACCAATCATTACATCATAAACAAAACCAGTCTTTATGGGACATTTCTCACTTAATAGCACCTTTGTCTGAGAGTTATTTAATTTTTAAATATAATTTTATTGAAAGTTTTAAAACAAGGAAGGTTAATTTATCTTAATAATGTATTATTAATACAGAAATAGAGTAAAACAGAGTAAGAAGGAAAAAAGAAAAATAAATAAAAGACAAAGTTAAAGAGCAAAAAGAAAAAAAGTAGAAAAACAGAAAAGAAGGATAAGTGGCTTCCAACCTTTTCAGCAATTCAAAAAGTAGAATATTAGAGTTACCTCTTTCTCTAAAGTTACAGCATGACTGTTTCTATAACCTACCCTATATACTTCATCAAAACCAATATATCACAGGTTGATCTTTTTTCGGTTCTTTGCAAAAAGTCTATAAGGGTTTTCCAGTCAGCAATAAATTTAAATTGCCTAAAATGTTATTCAATGTTTAAAAAGCACTGCTCTCAACAAATACCCTCATTAACTTCTTTGGTTAACTTAGAATAACAGATGACCTTATAAGATTACAGGAACAACCACCAATATTCCATTACATTCTTAAAATCTGCAGTGGGACCTGGACAGTCCTGGCTGATATTTTCCATTAGCTCTAGAAAAGAAAGATAGCACAGAAACCACTTACTTGAACCTGCCTTGGCAATGCTGGCACTGATCCCCCACCCAGCCTTGATCACAGAGGCAGCTGGAATTGACACATCGACCAGAAAAGCACGAGGTTCTTTCACAAGTCTTAGACTGGGAAACTTGGGCATACAGCACCAGGTAGAGGATCCCGTAAAAGAGCAGCCAGTTATTTATATCCATGAAGGTAGCAAAGCAGCAGGAGGAAGAAGAAAAAGGTCTCCAGGTTCCCAGGATTACAGGAGGGCCTTCTATTCTGCGCAGGACTTTCCCCAACAGATCCAGCATCTTTGCCCACAAAGCACATCCGCAACCGGCCTGCCTGACGAACCGCGACAGGGGAGCAAGGAAGGCTGAATTAATCCAGTTCCTCGGGCAGGTTTAAGCAGGAGGAGGAAAGCCCCCCCACGCACATCACTCCAAAGAAGGCGCTTTTAAACAGGTTGAAGAAACGGGGTGCAGACAAGGAAGGGGCTGGAGACTCCAGAAAAAGGAAACCGAGAAGCTTCCTTTCCCACGCTTCTCACACAGCAACCTCCGCCGGGTTCTTGAGGTACAGCGCTGGCGACCCGCTTCCCGCCTCCTCTTCCTCGTCGTCTTTGGGGCTCATTGCCCCCCACTTTCCATGAGCAGAGGCTTCTGTCCTGCCCTCCTTGCTTCTTCTCACCACATGGCTCCGCTTCCCGAGTCGGGCTCTCCCCGCGGCCGCAAAAAAAAAAAGAAAAGAAAAAAAAAAAAGCCCCTCTCCTCCACCTCCTGTAGTCCCGACTCTTGCAGCAGCAGCAGCAGCAACGGGAGAGCAACGGAGGGGGGTGGGAGTGGATGCTCTGGCTCCTTCAAGGCAAGGAGAGCGCCGTTCCTCAGCGTCCTCCCAGCATCTCGGGGCAGAGGGCCGGAGGCCGGGAGGGAAGCAGAGGTTCCGGTGTGTTTGTTGTTGTTTTTTTAATCCCGCCTTGCAAGAGGCGGTGTGGAAAGGAAGGGCGAGAGTTAAAAGCCTCCGTCTGTCCCAGCTGACACTTTGAAAGCAGCCATTTTTAAAAGGCTAATTGTAAGCTGCTTTCGGAGGCTGGCTGGCTGGCTGGCTGGGGCCGAATCCCTCCTCTTCCTCCTCCTCCTTTCCAACCCCCCCCCCCCGCCTCTCCCGCTCCGCCGGTCTGATTAGATCCGTCCCTTTCTTTTGGACTACCAGGCAGGCCCCGCCTCAGCCGGGGAGAAGACTGGAACAGACTCCGCTTCGGGAGCCTAGTTGCTGGAGCAACTGGCCCGGAAAGGATGGAGAGCCACTAAGGGTCCCTTTCCATTTCTGAGGTCCAGCCGAAAGTGAAGGGAGCGCGCTTCCCTCCCGCCCCCGAGAAAGTTCGTGCCCCGGTTTCTGACGGCCTCAAAATCGAAAGGAAACTCTCTTTCTTTCTCTCTCTCTCTCTCTCTCTCTCTTCCGTCTTTCGAATTGCAACGCTCCAGCCTCTCCGCCGCCTTTGCAGGGGAGCTCTAGAAAGAAACTACTACACAAAGAAGAGCTGAGCATGTGCGGCAGCCGAGGAGCCCCCCCTTTAAAGGCGCTGCGCCCGTCTCCATTGCATCACTTGGAGCGTGACCTGCCGGGAGGGAAGCGCGCCCGGGGAGGAAGAAGCGCGGGATCCACTGGGGAAGGAGGCGAGCGCGCGCGCGCGCAGCGGGACGGAGGTTTGTTCTCTTTTTCCGCAGGAGGCGATGCGAGTTCCTGAACTTCATGTGCAAAACCAAAGCAAGCAAACAAACAAGCAAGCAAACAAAGCCGAGAGTGGAAGCCATTTCCAGACGTGCTTTGTTTAAAGCCGTGGCTCATTGCGGCAAAATTTCCAACGGAAGGATCGACAATCAACCTTGTTTCGACGAATTGTGTTCTTTTCTATAGCTACCACTTTTGCCCTCTAGTCATGCCTCTGTTGCACTTTATGCAGATAGTCCTCGACATTACGACCACAACTGAGCCCAACATTTCTGTTGCCAAGGGAGGTATTTGTTAAGGAAATGGTGCCCCGTTTTACGACCTTTCTCACTTCAGTTGTTAAGTAAATCACTGCAGTTCTTAAATTAGTTACCCAGTTGTTAAGTGAATCTGGCTTGCCCATTAACTTTGCTTCTTGAAAGGTCACAAAAGGCTTAGTTTAGTTTATTGTGATTGCACCTCATACAACGAAATTAAATGCCATCTTCAGTGTACATCAGACATAAGAAAACTATAAAAATTAAACAAAAATGTACATCTTTCACATTCTGTACAATTGAATTGAAAACTCCTGATACTGCATTAATATTACACTATACCAGTGTCGGCAAACCTATGGCACACGTGCCGGAAGCGACACTCGAAACCATCCCATAAAGAATGCACGGCCTCGCTGGCTCCTCTGCCGCGTTCCTGTGCACACATATGCCGGTCAGCTGTCTGTCGCATGCACGGGAGTGGAAAAACCCGGAACAGCGGAGTTCCGTCGTGCATGCGCATGCTGGCACCCAAACTTCTGGGTTTATGTACATTGCACGCATGTGCGATGGCCATGGGACATGTGTCCATGCTGAACACCAGAAGTTTGGGGGGCGGCCCACACATGCGCAACAGACAGCTGCTCTTCTGGGTATCAGCGCTGGATGGTTTCGCATGCAATTTCTGACACACGGGCATGTCAAAGGTTCACCATTGCTGCACTATACAGTAGAATTCAGTATAATTACTGCTCTGGGATAGAAGCTGTTTTTCAGCCTATTTGTCTTTGTTTTTATTGTCCTGTACCATCTGCCAGATGGTAATACCATATTTTTTGTACTATAAGATGCACTTCCCCCCCCCCAAAAAAAAGTGGGTGGAAATGTCTGTGCATCTTATAGAGGGAATATTGCATCGGGGGGAAGGGGGTTGATGCAAATGCCGCTGTCTGTCACTGCTGCCACCATTTGCCATTGCTGGGGAACTCTTGAGCCTTTGGTACCGAGCAGCTGATTGGCAGTTGGATCTGCCTCCCGGAATATCACTGATCAGCTGTTCTAAGTGGTGGGGATTGCCACCACTGATCGCAGGTCGCCACCCCTGCCTAGAGTAGCTGATCGGTGGTATTCCAGGAGGCCAATCCAACCGAAGGCTGCAGTGTTGCCCGGCGGCGGCAGCAACTCAGCTCAGTTGACTGGTAGTGGGCGCAACAGAGCCACGTGCTAGGACTGCAGTAACTTGCTGAAACCCACCAGGCTGTTTGCTGCAAGGATGCTACCTAGATGAATATCGGATGGATGCTTTAGTGACTGTTCAAAGTTATGACCGGTCTTCTCACTTACTACTGTTGTAACATCCCCATCATCATGTTGGGCAACCAGCCTGTATTTATGAGGAATCTGAGATCATGTGATCACCTTTTACAACCTGATAAGCAAGATCAATGGCAGACCCAGATTGCCTTTGCAACCATGTTAAATAACTTCACTGCAGTGATTCACATCACTGGCAAGAAAGGTAGTAAAATGGGGCAAAACTCAATAACTCTTTTGATTAGCAATGGAAATTTTGGACTCATTTCTGGTCATAGACCAAGAGCTACCTGGGGAACCTATTTGCGACAAATGGAGCTTAGTGTTCCATTATATCACCTCCATTTCGGTGCTTTTCATGCTTCAGTAGGGTTCAGTTTCGTATTATTTCTAATGATGCTGAAGAAAAAATCATCCACCTAAAGTCATACATAAAGTTATACTAATTGTGCTTCTAATCTATTTTACCAGAAGATATGTTGTCTACATATCTTTCTGAGCTAAGAATTCTGTTGGTTAATGCCAATGGTAGTAGTAGATTAGAGTGTCAAACTGCTGGCATGCGGGCTGGATGCATCATGTATAGGCCATGCCCACACCAGGTCCGTGAATAGAAAAAACATCACGTGACGGCAACATGACGTGAGTTTGACACCTGTGTAGTAGACAGTATATAAAACTTTTGTGATTATTTAAGAGAGATTTCAAACACGTTCAGATTTTCTCCATGAGCATAACTATATTCAGAAATTGCTTGCTAGAATCAGCTTTACATCTTTTCTTTTCCAAGATTTTTATTTCATTTCCTGCCTCTTATACTTAGTCAGACCATAAAATAAGATGCAAAAATTGCTGAATACTGGAAAAAAAGTTATGCTGAACCCCTAGTGGCAGCATTTCTTTTCTAATGAAACAACTGATGGCCTTCCATAGATTTTTTTTTCTTGTTAATGTTATGCTGCAGTGCCCATCTCATATTGAGGAGGGTTTTTTTTACAAATATGGCCATATAATATAGAGATGAAATTTAAATGAACCTGCAAATGGAAAATTTCTGCTTCTCTCTCTGAAAGCTAAAATAGAATATCAATTTGATAGAAAGGGGCCTAAAATTGAGATAAAAAGTGATGCTTAGGATGTAGAATCTTTATCAGAATTATGCAGTTATCTTTGTCATTGTATTAAGGAATAAACTTCACGGAATATACTGTACACTCCATTTCTCCAATATCAACTTAAAGTAAATCCTCATTATGTCAGCATATAACAATGGCATCATAAAATTGATATCCACATTACAGATTCCTTTCATGTTTCTGTTGCAGCTATCTGCCAAATAGTTGTTCAGGTTTTCATGTCTCATAAGCATTCCAACTACGGTTTATTTTCTTCCAGCTTTGATGCAGTCCCCTTCAACACAACACGAGCATTCTGCAACAAACCATCCAACACTTGAGGTAGTAATGCATAAATGAAAGAGAATCTGACATTATTAAGCTCTTCTGCAAATTCCTCTTGGCTTGCCTGAACTGCTTTGTATATCCTCTTCTCAGAATCCATCTGGAACATCTTGTAAGTTAAAAATAATGTTTGATGAAGAAATGCATTAGAAGATAGCTCCTAATCAAAACTACTTGTCTCCAAAAAATCTTAAATGAGTGGCACCATACAGATTCCAATTTGATCACAGCAGAGTGGGAAAGCTCCCCAGAAGACTAAAAGCAACCAATGTTTTATTGACTTCCTGGTAGTTAATTGTTTAAAATTGAAATTGAACTGCTGCTGAAATTGAGCAGGTACCTTTCTCCTTTTTGGCATATTAGAATGTAGTTTTGAACAAAGTTCTTCTTGTTTTAGATTTTATAACTTTAAGCATCTAATTGAAGTAAGCTTCAACACTTCAGTTTTCTCTCTTGATGACAAATCATCCAGTACAATGTACAAAATAATGGGAAATATTCCCAATCACATATCAATTCCACATTGGTGAATTCATACACTGTTTCCCTGAAAATAAGATATCCCTTGATAATAAACACAATCGGGCTTTTGAACGTATGCGCTAAAATAAGCCTTCCCCTGAAAATAAGCCCTCCCCAAAAATATTTAAACGCAGAGCTGGAAATCAGTTAAGACAGCAAGAGAAGCCCCATCTTGCTCCACGCGCCCCAAAATAACAAGATCTCTCTGAAAATAAGCGCTTATTTCGGGGTTCAAAAAAATATAAGACACTGTCTTATTTTTGGGGAAACACGGTATTTCTTTGGTAAAGTTGAGTTGAAATTGTAGTTTCAATTCAACATAGCAAAGCCACAATCTGGAAGAATATCCTAAAAGATCTTGTAAATAAATAATACCAGAGTACAATTAATAGTTCTAACCACACTATAAGTTTACAGATTTAGGCAACTGCCTGAACAAAATCCATATTCAATGATACATGTATTCTTCAGTTCTCAACAATTAGTAGAAATGTTAGGAAATTATGTTTTTCTTTCAATAATAATAGCAGCCTTCTAGGGACAAAAAAAAAGACAGTAAAGCATATTGACTAAGCTCATCATCATGTCCGTCCATCTGTATTTAGTCTACTCAGAATTCCTAGCTAGTGTAGACTCTGACTACCCTGGCTGCAAAAATTAGGGGTGCGTGGCTACAACACTTCATATTAAATATGTCTGTTTTAATAAAACCAAAGTTGAATCTTCCTATAGATCTGTTGTAGTTCAAAAAGGGCATCTGGGATTAATTTTTTCTACATGATTCTACCAATTTATGATCAATTCTACCAGTAAGTGTTTCCTTATATCATACTTAAACTTGCTTTTCTGTAAAAGCCCCAAAAAACCACACAAAAAAACATTGAATATAAACAAAGGTTTGTTTTATTTATTTTGCTGTGGAAAATGGAATGCCGTTGCCTATAAAGGACCTTCTGTTATTTATTCATTCTGAATTACTGCTTGTACCAGGTTACACCCATACAATAAGTGAAC
The DNA here is from genome assembly GCA_032468115.1 of Grayia smithii. Lineage (NCBI taxonomy): Eukaryota > Metazoa > Chordata > Lepidosauria > Squamata > Grayiidae > Grayia > Grayia smithii. Next base: position 50,537 of record JANHFM010002314.1, read on the forward strand.
AGAATTGTAGTTGTAATTAAGCTTAAATAACAAGAGTATTTATATTTTCTTTTTATTATTTATACTTCCTTTCTCATTTTATTTTCCTTGGTATGCCTGCATATTTATATACACTGTGAGACTGAAATATATACACATACAATTAGTCAAACAAAGAAGGATTATGCTTCTTTTACTGCTAAATGTCACATAGCATCATTTAGAGGTGTTAAATTGTGGATTCTATAGGATTTGTAAATGCCTTTGCTAGTTATGCTAATTAAATAATGAACTTCCTTAGTTATAAATCTAAGGAAGAAATCTGATTGAAAGCAACACAATCAATGTAATGTTATTATAATGTTTAATACTCTTTACCTTAAATATGGTATTTTGTATTCTGAATATTTTTGTGCCAATGTACAGTATTAAACATGAAAATTACTTGTAGTTAACAGATTTCCTATAGAAGCCAAAATAACTTTTCTATTAAGTTATTCTGCAAATAAATTTTCAGAATAAAAGTTTACAGTGAGAGAGTTGTGTAAGATTTGAGAATGTGTTATTTGTACATAAGGAAAAAATCAAACTTATAGAATGCTATGTTTACAAATCAGTTTTCAGAAGCACAAAAGAATAAAATATTATCTCAATAAAGATTTATTCATGCCTTATGCTAATAAGAGTGATGTAAAAATAATAAATCAAGACAGTGACTTGGATAATTTAAAAAGAAGCTTACTTAAAAACACATTTTGAGAAGGCACCAAATCTCTCCACCTGAAGTTAATTATTTGAAGAGTTTAAAGATGAAAAGAGTTAGAAGTAAAGGGAAGGAATATAAAGTTGATTTATTTGATCAAGATTAACATTGATATGTTATTATCTCTGGTAAACCTTACTGGACTTCTGCTGACATCAGGATTAAAATTACAAGGTTTTATGGATTTGTTTACAGATGAGAGATGGGATATGAAATATATCATTTGTTTTATTTTAAGAGAAGATAATAAGTTATTAAAATTGTTTATACATGTAATTAAGAGAAAATCAAATATATTTCTTTTATTTTTCTTATTTTTCTTTTCCATTTTTCTCTTTTTTCTTTTCTGTATTTTCTATTTTTTTTCTTTTTAGTATTTTATATGCTTTCTAATTCATATTCATTTTTCTTAGTTGCTTTAGAATCTCAACCAGGCATCATAATGTTACCACAATCCAGGTTTACAAGAAAGTAACATTTTTAAAAAGTGGCAAATGAATCTAAAATATTAGATAAGATAATGCTATTAAAATGGATGTGAATTAAGAAGATGGCTTAGCATCTCATAAATTATCACAGCGCAATTTCTAGTATCCTTGATATTCTGATTTGTGGAATAGAAAATAACTGTTCTAAAATTAAGTTGAAGATAATATTGATCAATGTGTTGTCAGAACTCACAAACATATACTCACACCTTTGTAATGGTTAAACTCACAACTCATTTTCCCAAGGCAACTTTATGACAATGAAGAACCTATTGCTTTTCAGAGCCAAGCTAGGTGAAATTTTCAGTCCATTCAAATACTGTTAATATATCTATATATATATATATATATATATGTAATTACTAGCAAAAGTAAAATGATTAAGCTACCTCTATGAATAATTCTAAATTTTCTAGAAAATTTTAAAAATACTTAAATGGTTTAAAAATAGTTACAGTTAACTAAATTAAATCTAAAATGTTCTAATCTAGATTCCAAAACTACCAAGAATATAAGAGAAAACTGATACCCAATTTGTTTCATGTCATAGATTGATTTTGTTGTATGCAAGAAACAACTATTAATCAATGGGTTTGAAGAAAACTAGCATGACATTCAATTCTAAATACTTGTCCTTTCACTTGACATAATATATTTAAATGAATGTGGAAACAAGAGAGACACTAAACAAATTAAATTCAGAAAATGCAATAATCCAAGCTACAGAATGGCACTGAATTCATTAATTTGGTACCATATTAGCTCAAATTGCAATGTGTAATGGAATATATAGATAACCTTGGGGAATGAGTGAAGTGATAGGAAACAATCAGACAAGAGAGGCAGGAAACCACAGAAGCTTTAAAGTCAGAGAAAGAAAATTAGAAAGGATCTGCCATAATGGATCAAGCAGTAAAAAGTGGCTTCAGGAAGTTTGTCCTTTCAGACTTGCCAGATTCTCTTAATGTAGCATTGCAATAAAGTTGAATTGGTTCATCTAGCGATATTTCCAGTCTGGTTTACTTGGGAGGGTTGACTCAGTATTCTTTTGGTCCCTATACTGTTACAGTAGAAACATTCACCCATAAACAAGCCAGACCTCTTGACTTAATAAATAAATAAGACAAAGTTATACATAAATTTATGAGAAAATATTCTAAACAATATATTGCTATTTTCATTGCTTTGTGAGCCTTCTCATTCTTTTATGTAAATCGGTCAAATTTTAAATCTAAGCAGTATATACAGTAATAATTTTATAATAAATATAAATAATATAAATATAATTATTTATAAATAATAAATAAAGATATAAATGGTGCTGTCTAGAGTAACCCAGGAGACAACTTTTCTCCATTGTGGCACCTACCCTCCAAAATGAGATATCCTTCCAAAATCTGTGTGGCCCCTATATTTTTGGCATTCCATAAAGCTCTGGCTGGTCTTTGGGTTAAAATGGATAGACTCCTTTTTTTGGATGTTTATTTTTTGTTATGGTTGTATAGAATGGGCAGATCCAGTTTGTTCTGTTTTATAATGGGCTGTTTTTTATAGTATTATATTGTGAATCTGATGGATCAGGATTAAACTGAAATAAATAAATAAATCCTTATTCATTTGAATGACAGTATTATAATTTTAATTCATGACTGTGATATCTTGAATATTCTCACTATAGGGATTTTCAGCAATTGTTTCATAAAACGTCTTTATGTTCTTTCTACTTTGTTCTTCAACAATGAGATTCTTAGGTACACTAAAACTTTGAAGAACTAAATGTAATTTTTTTTTAAAAAAAGTTAAAATTTAATTTATGAAACTGAAGAAATTGTACAGCCTGCTAAGTTAAAAAGTCCATTTTTTCTTTCTTATAGTTTTGATAATAAGTTTATAGCATTGAGAAAATCACTAACAATTGTAATGAAAATCTGAAAAATGCAAAAATAAGTATGTGGCTAAAATGCAAGGTAAATATAGGTATTCTTTGGATTATAATTACTCATTGAGCAACTGTTCAAAGTGAAGACCACACTGAACAAATTATATTTATAATTTCAAAGCTTTTGCCATCTCAACATCCCCACAGCCACATGTTTGCAATTCATGAGCTTGGCAACTGGTTAGCCCTTAATAATGGTTGCAGAGTCCTATGATCATGTCAATGGGTGAGCTGGCAGGGAATGTTGTAAATCACTCCCATAAGTTGCTCCTGCTGCTTTTTCTTCCAAGGAATCTCAATACAGAGTACTTCGTATTTCGTTCTCCATAGTAATCTCCCACCCCTGCACATTCCATACCCTACACCTACCCACAGCACCTCCTGCCCTCCAGTGACCCCTATCTACCTAGCTGCATTCAATAATGCCTTCCCATTGACCCAGCAATACATTTCAGCCGCTGCTGAACCACTTTTCATTTTGTAGCACTTGCCCACAGCACCTGCCAGCCTATGTACAGCTCCTGCCAGACCATCTGAACTGCTCCCATGCCTGTAGCACCTGCTCTATAGTATCCACATATATCCCACAGTCCTTGCCTGTAATATCTGCCTATTCCTGCTTAATAACCCAGATGGTCTTGAGTAACAGTGGTCTTGGGACTGCCAGGATTACTATCACTGTGTGATGTGGCCACCTGATATTGTGCTTTACCATTACATCAGTTAGCAATGACAATCCCAGTCCCAAGTCTGTCATAACCCAAGGACACAATGTACAGTATCCCTTGGTATCCGCCAGGCTGATTCAGTTTGGCAGAATTGGCACACTTCGGGTTCCATCGATTAAACTATTGGGACCCCATAAACATGCCTTTTCTCCTTTGGAATTAAGTTGTCCTCAGATTCTGAACATCTCCTATTCTTCTTGTATTCTGAAAACCTTTGCCAAGGATGACTGACACCTCATTTTTATCTAGATTATTTTCTTTTTATTTAGGTTATTTTCCCTTTATTATCTTGCCATTTCTGCCCTTTTTATTTCTTGTCATTTTTTCACCTCTTGTTTTCAGCTGGCATCTAAATGTTAATAATAATAGTAAGAACTGGTGGGACCATAAGATAGAGAAAATAATAGAAAATGAAGAAGCTAAAGTACTCTGAGCCTTTGGAATTCAAACAGAGGAGCATCTGCCATACAACACCCCAGACTTAACAATTGTCAATAAGAAAGACAAAAAAGTCTGGATAGTGGATGGGACAGGACTTGAAGGCAGCAGAATAGAAGAGTAAGAACCTGAGAAAATCATAAAATGCAAAGACCTACAAATAGAAATAGGACAATTGTGGCAAATAAAAGCAAAGATAGTAGCAAAGATATTACCAATAAAGGCATCTTGCGTCCAATTCCAGAACATCTAGAAAACCATTTGAACACCATCAATATTGAAAAAATCACCATCGATTGATTGCAAAAGGCAGCTTTACTTGAAACAGCTTGTCTTCTGTAATACTTTTAATACCATCAAACAGCAATATTTCCCTATCTCAGGTCTTTACGAAGGACTTGATTGGTGAATAAAAATGAATAAAAATGAAATAAAATTCAAATTAATAATAATTCAGTCTAAACATCTGCCTGACTGTGTAACCAACCATAATTATAGCAATAGGTCTATGTAGCATTTCATAGACCAAAACTTATAGACCAAATCATAACTCAAAAAATATGTTTCAGAGCATGTAAAAATGGAAATCTAACACCTTTCTGCAATTCTTTATAGCAGCTGCATTTTTCCACTGGATTGCACAACTGCCTTTTGCATATATACATACACATACCCTTACAGATTATACTATAATTATTTATTTAAACATTACAATGCCTTTGAGATAGAGGAAAATTCGTTTTCCATTCTTGGTTGTTCAGAGTAAAAATGTTCCATATCTTCAACTATATGCTGATAGTTTAATGATTTATTTCTCATCTAATTTTGCTAGACCCTACCTACTAGAACCTATTTTAATGAATTCCTGAAGGAGTTGTCTGTCAGTTTGCTTTCCAAGAAGCTGATACAGCATATCTTTCAGCAACAGGATTTGTTTGGCTCTCATCCAATGCTCAATCAAATGTTAATGTATTTTAAAATCCAATTCTCTACTAGTAAATAAGGAACACTGCAACTCATAAATATATGCAGGAATACAGACAGTTGATGGTACAAACACATAGAAGATCTTCTGGGAGCTTGAAGAATGAAATCATAGCCTTCTTTTAGGAATAAATTGCTTCAGATTTGCTAATAAAAGCAACTAAATATTTTAAAAAGTGGAAATATTTATTTCCAAAATGAGAGCATAACATACATAAAGTTTAGACCACCTGCTGCTTTTTAATATATAAATATATGAGAAGGAGGTGTTTAATTCTAAAATGAAACAAAAATGAAATATTTTAAAGAGAAAAACTATGGACATAAATATATGTATAGAAAATACCCATACACGACTTGACTAATTTCATAATAAAAAGAGATATCGCCTTCAAGTTACATTTGAGTCTCGCAGATTTGCCTGGATCATTTATGCTCCTTTCTTGATTTGTCGTGGAAGTCCTTTACTATTGTCTTTTTTGGGAATATGTTTTTTTAACTTCTCTTTCTTCCTAGGGGCCTGGGCCTCCATCCAGGCAGTAATCAGCCACATCTCTGGTTATATTTCTGTATCATCCAATAAAATTACTTTATCCTTTTTTCTTTGAAAGGCAAGTTAATTCAAAGTGGAAATCAAATAAATAATTACATGTAAATTGACCATCTACTAAATATTTATCATTATCAGTACTGATTTCTACCATCATCCACAGCAGAATTTCTATTCAGAGACGTCCCAGTAAGAGAAGTGAAAAGATAACGTTTGCTTATTCTTCAATCTCCCTAATTTGGGTCTTACACATCCAGAGTTATAGCAATTATTAGGGAGATTCAGCAAAATCTGTCACTCTTCTGCTGTGAGCCGCTGAAGTGAGCTGGGGTGCTCACTTCAGCAGCACCTTTGCTAAAATTGGAATGATACAGAGACGATTAGCAAAAAGTTTCATAGAAGGAAAGGAGCTTGTTCCATAGAAGAAAGCACCACAGACATACAAGAAGTTTCCTGAGCAATGAGGCTTTTTTGGTTCCAAATCAAGTGTCTTTCTGCTGGCCAAGATCTCAGGACCTACATCTTAGCTGGCAAATATTGGAATGTGCCTGTTCAGATCTGTATTTAAACCCTATTTAAGAAATGATTTAGTATTCCCTTTCTACATTAGTCTTTGTAATGCACTGTATTACTTGTCTGTCTGTTTTTTGAAATATGACCTACATTGTCTTCTTTTTAGTTTGGTAAAAACTAACATGCTTGAATAAATGTTGATTTGAGCTGAGAGTCTAAAACTACACACTGCCCATCCCTCACAACAAAACATAAAGGCTCTGGATGCATTAAGAGTTAGAATGGCATCAAATTAATAATAAAAGGCAAATCTTTATTACTTTTCATACACTCATTTATACAAACAGATAAAGTTACATATACTCAAAGGCTTGATCATTTATTGAATTTCTTCTATTTCCCATAACTATTATTCAGCTTTCCCAGAAATCTTATTAACCAATAGAACCAACAATGGAACAATAAGGAAATAGAATACAAAGAATTATTTGTCAGAGAAGCTAAAATAGAAACCTTCAGTATGTGATAAAAGGCTAGCTACCTCTCACTTTTTATATATTTCATAGTTGCAATAGACTTCCTCCTTTAGATTAAAGTAAAATCAACTTACAAATGTACATATTTAAAATATATACAGCTAAAAAGGATGCATGGAGCATGGTTGCAATTATATAAGTTTAGTAAATAATTTAATGAAAGCCTGAAAGGTCTATCTAAATAAGATTTTGTAATGTATCCAGCAAGTAAAAAAAATTTCAGAGACTGAAGCCAAAGCCGAAAAACCTTCACTGACTGAATAATTATAACATATATGCCAGAACATATATGCTTGAACAGCAAGATGGGCGGCATATAAATTTAATAAATTTATTTAATAAAAATACACATATAGTTAAAACATGTTAACTACAGCTCATGGATTGGAAGAAGCGATCTACACACCAACATCAAAGAAAGCAGACAGAACAGAGTATGCTATCATGCCTAATGGTTAGGAACATCTAATACAGATTAAAGCCCTACATTGCCAGATGCTGAAGCTGATTTTAGAACAGATAGAGGAACACTAAACATTATTGCTGATGCATGGTGGATAACTGAGAAAGCCAACAAAGTCAGCATGTGTTCGATTGATTACGGAAAGGCATTCAATTGTGTCAGCCATGCTCTATCATGCAGCACCTACTGGATGTAAGGATAGGAAATCACAGTCCAAGTAGAATATGGTCTAGATAGACTGACATTAAGTCAACAATGGAATCTGGCAAAGCTGTATACCCTCATTTATTTATTCTGTGTACTGAATAAAGACTGGTTTGGAAAAGCATAAACCTGATCCTAAAACTGAACAAATAAACATCAGTAACATGCCGTACTGATACTACTACTTTTGGATGCCTGACAAGTGACAGATATTTACAATGGTTTCAGAGTCCCGGGGTCATGTGATCACCATTGGCAATCTTCTCAGAGGGCTTCCTCCAAGTCAATGTAGAAAAGCCAGATTTATTAACAACCTCAAAATTTGCTTAATGATCTTAACAAAAAATGTCATAAAATTGGGTGTATCTCACTTAACAACTGCAATACTTAGTGACAGAAATTCTAATCCCAGTTGTGGTCATTAGTCAAGGAGTACCTGTAAAAGATTAACTTGCTACTTCACTGTTTTTCTGCTTCATGAGTAGACTTTTCATGGGTATGTTATAGTATACAGATTGTTTTATTCTGTGTGTCCCATTTATTGCATTCACTGGTGAATTATCCATGAAATCTGTGTGATCAGACAATTCACAGACATATTCATTGATAATTCTAATTTAGCTAATTTCCTGGCTGCCAATATCCCCTGCTGTTTTATTCCTGGTCTTCCTTCTGAATAGAATCTCATCATAGTGCCAACAAGGAATGTGTGGGAGTACTTTCTCTTTTTAACATGTTAATTGTTTTCTCAAAGAGGAACTAATTTGAACATGAAAGAAAAGTAAAATGAAAGATAATATTTTAAAAACCAGTTGAATAGCATAGACAGACTGCTTTAAAGAAAACGGTTTCTAGCAGAAAAGAAAGGCTTTGTAGTAGCTTCTCTTTTTCTGTTTAATAAAGCAAAATACATTCTTGCAAATTCATGTACTAATTACTGTATTTCATAGTTCTTAATCAATAGGTATCAAATAATGGAAAAGTAGAGTAAACCATGTGTCTCTTGTTCCGTATAAATTTTCTGAAAGGTTTATTGTCTTATTACATTTTAAATGCTGCTGACATTTGCGTATAATGCAGTTATTCTAAAATAAGAAAGTATTTTCTTCATTTGTTCTGATTTCCTACCGGGTAGTGGGTAAGTATTCATAGAAAAAGAAGGACTATCTGGACATCTGTTTTCAGTGCTTCAGCTGAACTATTCTGTTACTCATCTTTAGTAAACTCATATTGGAGGAAACAAGCTTTTACCTTAAATTCCACATGCAAGTGTATGAATATTTCATTGGTTTTGTTACATTTACAATAGTTTGTGAGCCACCCAGTGTTATGTTGTATAAGATAGGCAACAATATAATTCAATTAAATGCATACTTCTTATAGCATGGAAAATAATTTGTCTCCCCTTTCCTAATTCAATTTTGCATAAAATTGGGATTGAGAAAAGGGTATATAACAATATGAGAATTATTGGTTCTTAATTGTGAAGAGTCATTGGTTTTTGATATAATTATATTTTCTATTCATTGGGACAGGTACGTATAGAATCGAGAATTTCCCTGGTAAGAAATTAGAACAAATGAAGAAAATTCTTTCTTATTTTAGAATTGTATAAATTAGCCTTTTTGATATACAAGTGATAATAAACAAGGAACTACATTTTTCACTGTAATACATTTTACAACAGAAGTGTCCAATTTAATGAATTATATCATGAATAAGAGTATTCTCACTTCTACAGAAATTTTCACAGATTTAACTTGTCATCTCAAAGCTGCTACTTTAAAGATGTTGTATTTTTAGGTTTTATAATTGGCTTCAGTGTCTGTATTGGCTAATACAAAGACTATGCGTTGTGAGTAATCACTTGTTATCTGGCCTATGTCAGTCTTGGCTGGTGAAAGGTACCTCGAATAACAGAATATTGTTCTGGCTAAGGCTAACAATACATCAGGAAGGGCAGTAGAACAAAAGGCTTTGTTCGGACCTTCTGTAAATAAACAAATTTCTATATTCTTTCTATACCTAAGGGCACTTACCTTTATCTTCAGTTAAGTTCTAAAGTTGTCTAAATGAATCCTATGCACTTAGAATGAAAGTACTACCAATCTTTCATTATTTTTGGTTCATAATTGTAAAGGAATTTTGAGCTGACATGGAGGAAGATATGAATTAGTCATACATGGGCAAGATAGAGTCAGAGATAAAATGGATACAGTGAAAGGAAAAAAATAACCCCACTTTGATTTTGTTTAATATACTATTGTAATGATATGTGGGAAAGAACTTGGAAGACAGGGCAAATAAATCCTACCCAGGGGATGATCAGATAAGAGAAAGTAGCTGGACCGAGGACAGAGCAAAAAATTTGGGAGAAACTTTCTCTACTTTCTTAGGCTGTACAGAGGTCAGCAGAAGAATGCACTTCAGGACTTGCAAGATTCTGTTAATGTATTCTTTGTTGGATTATCAGGAACCTTCAAATGAAAATGGATTATTCTTAGATCTCTTGAACTTTATATTTGTGCTTCTGACTTCTTTTTTACAAAGTACCATAAATACTTTGTTATCAGAATTGCATGTATGTCACTGTAAAATAGCACAGAACAGTATGAAATGTTCGTTTTTTAAAAATTAAACCTTTAAATTATGGGGTGGTGAAGGAGTTGAGCAGTAATTTGGGACATGGCAATAAAAAGGAGGATTTTTTAATTATCACTTTCCATGCATACATTAAGTGTCTAAACCCAAAGTCTGTGTGTGTAAGAAGAACTTAAATTTATCTTATCCATAAGCAACAGCCTTGATACAACTTGGATTATCATGTGCTTACTATATAGAAAGGCATTCCCTGTATTGGATACTTTATCTCTGATAATGTCAGGCAATTTTGATTGGAACAGCTCACATGTCTCTAAGTAAATAAAAAGTTAATCATTGTTCCCTGTTACCTTTTGTATACAGCTGAGGATATTGATTTGGAAATTAAAAAAATCATAAGAACTTGTTTTCTTATTAGCTATTTTGAGAGACATCTTTAAAAGAAATAAATTTGGTAAACAGGAAATAAATAATGTTGGTGTCTATTTCCTTCAGATGCTGATCCTGGCCTATTTATAAATAGAGTTATATCTGGAGTTGTATCTAACACTTAGGAAATATATAACCTGTGTAAAATAACTGCTAGAAAAAAATATAGATTGCTTTTCAGTGTTACTTACCTTGTGGCTATCTAGCTTCCCAGTTCATTCTCAAGGATTATAGTAATACATGGTATAATTTCCTCACAGCATACTGGATTCTGACTAGGCAATCCCCAGAGTAAAATTCTCACTCAGCCATGAAGCTAGCTGGGCGACCTTGAACTGATCATTATCTGTCTATCATTCACAAGGTTCTTGTGAGGATCAGATGGCTAGTGGGGGGTTAATATACTGCTGCTTGTAGATTATTAGATGAAGGAAAAACTAGAATGTATAACAAAGAAAAAACAAAGGAAAAATAATTATAACAGCATAGTAGTTTCATTTTTTAATTTTATTTTAGTGCCATGCATCTAAAGGAAGTAGACAGATTACTGCATTTGAAACATGCAAAAAAGTTACTTGTAGGCAATATTTTTTCTCCAGCAGTAGCTGCAGATGGTAAGATGACTTGAATAATAAAAAATGTTGTTTATCATGAGGTACAGTCTAAATAGAAAGAAAATCTTTCTCTCTAACTGAGTACAGATGCAGTATTAAGGATCTATGCTGTTGCGAAACTGACCTTTGGTGAGATAATTTATTCATCTGGATCTCATCAGATATGTAGCCATGGAAATAGAACCATTCAACACATCTTCAAGTTATGGAATATTATTTCATATACAAACTAAGAATATGGATTACAGCGGGCTTGTATTTCCCTAGAATAGTTTAAATACTTCAACATGCAGTCACAATGTGATTGTTTCTGCTTATCTTTTCTCAAAAACATAGAAGATAGTGATTTTATCTTCTAAAAACCTTGCAAAGTATGAAAAGTGTTTTCTCAGCTTTAAACATCTGTCCATTTTGATCTCTATCCAGTTCCCAGTGTTTCTCAATCCTGCCTGGGGAATTCTGGGAGTTGACGCCCACATATCTTAAACTAACCAAGGTTGAGGAAAGCTGCAGTTTCTAACAATAACAACATGCCATTCTGAATCAGCTTTCTGAATGTTTCTTTGGTTTTGAATAACTCTTTGCTATGCTTTTGCCATTTCAAATTCTTCATTTAACTTTATTCAACACAGTAGTATAGCATAAACAAAATTAATCAGAAATGAAGTTATAATCAGGCCATGTGCCCATTAATAATAATAATACATTCCAAGGATTATTTTCTTAAGGATAAATTCAGAGTATGACAGGATTCTCATTACAAAACTGCAGAATTTATCAATAATCAAGAAAGACAAGCCTCTTTCACAATTGTCTTTCTTTTTTCTTTGTGCTGCAATTGCATATTCACAAAACACGTGCATCTGACTTTCTTCGGGAAAAATGTTTTTGAAAGTTAGCAGTCTGTATCCAGTTGAGTAAAATTGGATGAGGAAACCTAGGATATTGCATCCGGGCTTGGTCACCACAAGATGAGGAGACTCTAAAAAGAATGCAGAGAAGAGCAACAAAGATAATCAGACTAGGGATGGATGCTAAAACATAAAGAATGGTTGCAGGAATTAGGTATGACTAGTCTAGTGAAAAAAAAAGGACTAGGAATAACATGATAGCATAGTTCAAATATTTGAGAGGGCTGCCACAAAGAAGAAAAGGGCAACCTGTTTTCTAAGCCACCAGAAGGCAGGACAAGAAACAATAGATTGAAACTAACAAAGGAAAGAAACATCCTAAGGAGAAATTTCCTGACAGTGAGAACAATTAACCAGTGATAGTTATGGCTGTTTTTAAGAAGAGATTGGGCAACCATTTGTCCAGAATGGTAAGACAGGGGTCTCCTGTTTGTACAAGGGATTAGACTAGAAGCTATGTCTGTTAATTTCATTTAATAGAACATTTAAAGCAGTAGTATACAGCAGTGGTGGGTTGCTCCCGTTTCATCCCGGTTCACACGATCTGGTAGCAGTGACGGTGTGATGTCACTGAACTGGTTCTCCGCGGGCAGGAGCTGGGCCCACCCGTGCGCCCGTACTTACTTTTTTTCTCTGCTTTTCTGCTCTGTGCATGCGCAGAGCGCTTGTTTTTAGTTTTTTTCAAGGAAATTAGCTAGTGTGCATTCATGGAGCATGTGTTCAGCGCGCACACAAGCATTACTCGCGCGCGCATGCCAATCATACAAAGCGCATGCATGAAGAGAACTGGTAGTAAAGGTAAGTAGAACCCACCCCTGGTATACAGTGTTTGGAATGGCACTGCTTTTATTAAAGAAAAAATCTACTGTATTGTCTTTGACCTGGTACTACCCTTTTTATTCTGCACTATCAAACTACATTTTTCCTTTCTTTGTTATTTTCACAATATTATATAGCACTATGTTCTTACATACGGTAAATGCTTTTAAACATTTTTTACTGTGGTTCTTGTTGTGCCTTAAAGTATAAGTCTTCTTTATAACTCTACTCCTCAATGCCATATTTAATTATAATTTCATTTCAGCCTTTCTGGCAGCTGAAGTTCTGTTGAAAATCAGTGCTTAGAAAATAATAAAAAATAGAGAACAGGGACAGATTTGAATAAGGCACTGAATATCACATTATAAAGCACAGTGCTGCTGCTGATAAATCACTAAAGAGGGATTCATAGGTCTCAACTGACAAGCTGCTACATAAAAGTATGTTCAAGCAGCAATGGTAAAGTCTCATTCTGAAAATAAAGATGTGTCCTAAATATATATATATCTTTTAAAAGGATGACAGGACAATCTGAAGGAAACTATGTTGTGCATCCCAGGCAATGGAAGTGGCCAAAATTTTTGTACATGAAAACTGGCTTCAGAACAACCTGGCTTCATTTGTGAATCTACATTCTTGACCAAAAAGAAAGATACTACAAACAGAGAACACAATAACAAATATATTCAATATATAAAATGTGAATATTCTAGGTCCAGTAACTGACAGACTTGAAATGTTATATGAGTTAATGTTTTGCCATTTAATTTTATCAAAAATTCACTATCTGGGAATCTGTCTTAACACTCTCATATTCCAGAGAGTGTAAATCATTATGGGGAAAACCATTTATGCCCAATTTCCTCTCTAAAAACATTTTGAATATTGAGAGTTGGAAAGTTTGGAGAGTTGCAGTCTGGTGGTCTTGTGTGAAATAGATGCCAGGTTCAGAGAAATCCTTATGAATAACATCTTTTGCATTCCCAAAAACTGTAACCATGAATTTTCCAGCTGAAACCTATGTTTGAATTCCAGCTTCTTTTTACACACACACACACACATATACACACACACACACTTTGTGGTGATATTTCATGGAGTGATGTATAATGTCTGGGTCATGAAGATGATGCATTGGCTGTTATGATACTGTGAATAAATTCCTCATTGTCATTCTTCATTCATACCAAATTTCCATTCTTGAAACTTTCATTTCTGCCATCAGCATGCAAAGAATCCAACTTGCACAAATCTTCCAATATTGAAGAACATGGATGAAATCCAAACATTCTTGTGAAATACCAGGTCCTGCAGCAATTCCTTTCAACTGATCTGCTCGTTGTTAATCTCTTCATCAAGCTTTCTCATGTGAAATTTATTGGTTGCTATCATAAGCCATCCACTTCATTCTTGATCACACAACTGAATTCTGCTCAGTTTACCATCCATACATTTTTGGCCCAGTGATGTGCAGTGTTCACAACAACATAGACATCACCATAAATGACCTGCATTTAGTAATGAATTCAACTGCCAACTCCTTTGCCAGTCAAAAATTTAGTCATGGCAGATTGCTTAAAGTACACTGGTGCGTACCCAATACAGACTTCCATTTCATAAAGAATAGCAATACAACTTTTTCTCAAAGCAACTTCTTAGAAATTAAAATGAAAAAAGAAAAGCTAAGAACATGTCAGAGTGCTTTGCATATCAGTGCATGTTGGTGATTTATAATAATGGAGACGTTATTTTCATTTTACCTTGATAGAAGATGATGAATCCATAAAATTATCATTTTATTGTTGCTCTGTTAAAGAATAAATATTCATTCCCAATGGTATCCAGACAAAGAGTATATAGCTGTGTTTTATTTCCTGTAATGAACAGTTTATTATAAATCACATTTTATTTCTAAAATCATTTTTGTTTATTTCATGATTTTATGAAGTTAAATGTTCCAATATATTTTTAAGATATGTAGACCAGGGTCATGATTTGGCTCAAGCAACTGTCCAACATCTTAAATTGATGTATTTATTTGAATTCAATTGCAAACCAGAGAGTGGTCTCCTTTTGTTATCATTGTCCCTGGCACTAGCATAAAAAGATTTGTATTTGAGGCAACATTACTTTCTGAATAAAATGATATGGGAACAAAAAGATTGAGATGGGAAGCCCATCAGCATTCAACAGAGGGAAACAACACTTAGGTCTATAAACTGTATACCTGTTAGCAATGTGCTATAAATAGTTTCTAAGACTGGGCTTCTCTGAATGCTGATAATTGTGAACAAATAACGATCACATACAATAAAAGCCGGGAAAAGCTCCAGGCCCAGACAAGATAACTCCTTCTTGACTAAAAGTCTGTGCTGACCAATTGGCCCCCATCTTCACCCGCATCTTCAATAAATCGCTGGAGACATGCTATGTTCC
>JANHFM010002314.1:103617-119673 GCA_032468115.1 Grayia smithii
TCTGAAACTCAGTCTCTAGCCAATGAATGCAGTTATTACCCATGGATGGAACTCTGAAGCAGCGTGATGGAAAAACTGGGAGACTCTGTTCTAGTTCTGCTTTGGGCACGAAAGTTGGCTTGGTGACTTTTGGCTACTCATTCTCTCTCAGTCAAGCCCACCCGCAGGGTTGCTTTTATGGGGGAAAATAGGAGGAAGGAGTATTATGTATGTTGGCTATCTTGATTTATTTATAAAGTAATAAAGGGTGGATAAAAATCTAATAAATAAATAAATATCAATCACATTAAATTTACATACAAACCAATTCAAATATCATTCTAAACCAGGAGTGTCAAATTGGCGGCCCCATTTTAAGACGACTTTATTTCATAAACACTTCTCATTTGAAAATGCAATAATCATATGAAAGCTGAAGCCTCGTGCTAAACAAAATTTGAATGGAAGCAGAAAACAAGTAAGTATCTCTTTGCTACTGCATACATATCTAGAAGCTCAAAATATAGTATGGCCCCTTAGCAATGATCTGCACATTGGTTTTCCATTACATCTGAAAGCAGTTGTTCTCTTATTCATTAAATGCAATGTTTATAGTTAAAAGAAAATCTGGTTATTCCTATAAGGCAAAATCCATCTGAAGCAAAAAATATGTTATCAAGATTAAAACACCTGATTTCTTGTTACATAGGTAATTAATACAAAAATACCAAGCATATGGATAGATTATGAAGTCATCAGAATACATAGATCACAGTAAACCCAAAACTAAATTATGGCATGCACATTTCTTGCTAGAAGCCAAAAAATTTATCTGAACCACAAATACAGAAAGTAACTGTCACAACTTCTTCCAAGGAAATGCTAACTTACTGCCTTAAACTGCGGAGAATAGATATTAATTTAATACATAAATATGTATCCTATCCCCAAAGTGGAAATTGTTCCATTAAAAAATTATAAGCTTTGGAAGTACCCTCTTGGTCTCATGATAGCTTTAGTCATCTATCCTATTCATATTATGGCTATCTGCTTTAACTAGATTTAGTACTGCGATGGCAAACCTATGGGACATGCGCCAGAGGTGGCAGCAGAGCCCTCTCTGTGGGCACGCACACCGTCTCCAGCTGCTCTTCTGGTTTCTGGTGCACTGGTCTTTGCGCTTGCCACAGCACCAGAAACTTGAAGACCAGCTGGCTGGTAGGCATGCATACGCTGGCCACTTGGTTTGGTCTTTGTGCATGCCGGAGTGCCGGAAACCCAAAGACCAGCTGGCCAGCGCTGGTCTTTACTTTACTTACTCCAGAACCATTTTATTAAAATAAATTTGATAAAAATAAAAAAAAATCCGATTTAAATTGTAAAAATCCGTTTTTTTTTATTTTTTTAAAAAAATCATTGATTTTTATCCACCCTGCTGGTAACTACTATGGCTTGTGCATTAGTGGGGTTATATGGATGTTCCTGTAACTACTCACACTAATGTGCTCTGGATCAATTGTAGCTTCTGATCTTCAAGGGCAGCCCCATGTGAAGCACACTGCAGCAATCCATATGAGAAGCAACCAAGTGATGATTAACTATGAATAGTGCTTCCTGATCTAGAGAAGCAACCAAGCGATGAGTAACTATGAATAGTGCTTCCTGATCTAGGTATGGGCATAACTGGCACACAAGATAAATTTATATAAAAACCATTCTAGCCATCCTATTATCTCTTTGTGAATTTAAGAGGATTTCCAAATTGCATACCAGTTATGTTGTGAAAAAAAAATGATCCCATCCAGTACTAACCTGAAAGATTTCCAGCACCAGTGTCCAACTATCAATAGTCATTCAATCTTGCTAGGACGAGTTGGAAGTGTATTTCTACAGACTATAATACTGAGACAGAATCTTGATGGCATCACTTGGGAAGAATTTGATATAAATAACTGAGTATCATCAGCATACTACTGAAAATATCCAACCCTATGCTACCAGGTAATTTTGTCCAGCAGCTTCCTTAGTTATAAGATATATAGATTTATGAAACAAAAATTAACTCTTTCATTTTTCAAATTATCTTCTACAGGCAGTCCTTGACTTACAACAGTTCGTTTAAAGTGACATGACCATTTTTCATATTCATGATCATTGCAGCATCCCCATGGTCACATGACTTACATTTGAATGCTTGACAACTGATACATATTTATAACCATTGCAGTGTCCCGGGGTCACAAGATCACCTTTTACAACCTTCTGACAAGCAAAGACAATGGGAAAGCCAGATTCACTTAACAACCATATTACTAATTTAACAACTTCAGTGATTCACTTAACAAATGTGGCAAGAAAAGTCATAAAATGGGCAAAACTCACTTTAACAAATTTCTCACTTAACAACATAAACTTTTGGCTCAATTAAGGTAGTACATTTTGTAAAACACTCAAAATGTCCAAAAACAGAACTACAGGCATACACACACACAAAAAAATTAAAAACAACACAATTAAAACATTTAAGATATATAATTCCAAAATCCAGCTTGTTAAAGAAATAAAGTGGCATATTTTTACAAATTCTACTTTCAGTTTATCCGAATATGGATGTGATGAGTAAATTATAGTTACAACATTAGTTTATTTTAAGATTTGACAAAAATACTATGTTGATTTTTGCAGAAATAAATTGCAGAGATTTCTACACAGTTAAAATGGGCCCATTTTATTTCTAAGTCTCATTTAGAAAGTAAATAAAAGAAACAGAAATAGATTATAGCCAAAAAATTTAAATGAAAGAAATTCATTTACTTTTAAAATACATTGTTTGGTAAAGTACAAGGCAGTATGAGAATCACAAAACAGTACAGCAATATATTCCACAAAAAAGCTTAAACTACTGCAAAATTTAACTATCCCATTGAAGTTTCCAATTTCTAAAGAAGAAAGCAATTCAAAGTTGCTTTTTATAAATATCTTCAGAATACCCACAATTATGCTTTAAAAGAGCAAAATTGAAATACAGTATTATATTTTAACTATTTTATTAAATAGTTATTACATAGCTGTTTTATTAAATCATTATTAAATGTGAGATAATGCATATATTACTCTATCTTAATAAGTTGTGATTTGGATGAGACAACAGATTTTATTATTGCTGTTATGAAAATGAAAATCTAGATTACCATTTTGCTCTGACACCTTGCTATATTTAAGACCTGAAGCGACCAACACAAGAATTTACCAAATAAATTTAAATTTGTAAAATATCCCCAACACCATTTGCATTCAGAACACAGTTGCAGCTAACAAAAATCAAATTAGTAGTTTACCTTTACATTTTATTTAGATAGCCACACATCGTTTTGACTCTGTTGTTTAAATACTTGACAATATTTACATTTGTCTTTGGAAGAACTCTCTTTTCATTAACCCTTCTATTCAGTTACATGCTAGAAAGAAGGACTTCTGTGTTCATATCCTTCCGGACCAAAGCAACTTAACACTGTTCTTTTTTTACTCCTATGCTGCCTTTGAGCAGACATCCTTTCAATGAATAGGTACTCTGTGTCTAGCTGGTGGGAAAGCTGTGGGGAATAGCTAACAGAAGCAAAATGATTATTCCTGATCCTTGCAGTCTGCAAGGTCAGGGACAGTTTCGATTAATGCCTTTTCTATAATTATATAAAGTATTCTATAATCACAGACATGCTTGTTTCAAGAGTTTATGAGAAAAGTTTATTAAGTTCAGAAACATTTCTAAGTGTGTTATGCAGCCAAATAGAGAATTCCCACAAGGAGGGCTTGCAGAAAATAATTTTAAAATATAGAGGCATATTAGACCTACAACAAAAGGGAAAAATTGGGTTATAGATTTTGAAAACAGACACTTTTCACTTAAAAAAATGCATCGCACCCATTATACCTATGATGACAAACCTATGGCACACATGCCACAGGTGACACACAGATACCTCTCTGTGGGCATACCAACCAACCAACCAGCTCCTCCGCAGGTGCCTCCCGCCCAGCCAGCTAGTCTTCGGGTCTCTGCCACGCATGCGCAGGGGAGAGGGCACATGTGGGGGATGTGTGCGAGCATGTGTGGGGAGTCAGGGACATGTGCGGGGGGATGCAGGTTGGTGCAGGAAGCTTTCCAGGCCCAAAACGGGACATGGGGCGCATGTGTGGTGGCCACTCGTATTGCATTTTGGGGGTTCAGGCATGCACATGTGCATTTGCACACATGCTTTGGGTACTTGGCACCAGGGGTGCAATCTAAAAATTTTTGTTACCAGTTCTGTGGGTGTGGCTTAATTGGTGGGCATGGCTTGGTGGTCAGGTGACCGGGTGGGTGTGGCCAAGTGGAGTCACTTCTTTGCCCTTTTTTGACCTACAAAAAAGCTCAAAAACCAACTTTCACACTTTACACACACATAACACAACACAACTGACTCACACACAATGTACAAGCAGCTGCGCTTGACCCAAAATGGCCCCTGCAACAAGCAGGAACCTCACACAGCCACAAAAAGCTCAAAAACCAACTTTCACACTTTACACACACACACAACACAACTGACTCACACACAATGTAAAAGCAGCTGTGTTTGACCCAAAATGGCCCCTGTAACAAGCAGGAACCTCACACAGCCACAAAAAGCTCAAAATCCAACTTTCACATTTTACACACACAAAATGCCACATACAGCTTTGTAAAATTGTGTGTGTTTGTCTAGTTAGTTAAACACTACAGAAACAACCAAATCTCAGAAAGCTCCACAATTTTATTTTATTATTTTGTTTTATTTATATTTTTAGATAAAAGCAGCTAAATTAAAGCTAAATTAAAAAAAACCAATTAACTATTTTTTTAAAGCTCCCCCCCCCTCCAAAAAACAAAACAAAACCCAGTTACTTAGCCCAGGGGTCTCCAACCTTGGCAACTTTAAGACTTGTGGGCTTCAGCTCCCAGAGTTCCTCAGCCAGCTAAACTAAGCTAAGGCAGGCAATTCAGTTGCTCACTGATGAGATTGATTGCAGGTAGGCAGACAGATTCAGTTACTAGCTGATGCAATTGATTGCAGGGATTGCAGCAAGTGAAGCAACTAGAGGCTTGGGATTCGGTCCGAAGAGGAAAAATAAGTAAGATGGAAGCTGGAGTAGAAAGGGACCATTAAGCACGCTGAGGCAGGCTAGGCAGGCAAGTGGCCATTTTTATTACCGGTTCTCCGAACCACTTCCAGCCATCGCTACCGGCTTGGCCGATCCGGTCCCATCCGGTAGCATTGCACCCCTAGTTAGTAGCCTTGAAATTGGAAAATTATGTAACACTTATGTAACGCCACTAAAATAACATTTAGTTCACTTCATGAAACCTATACTACAGTTTTTCCATTTTTGTCCTTAAATCCTTGTATATCAGATGTTTTTTCTTCCTTCTGCTCATGGGTAGTTGTAGTGAGTTTTCCTGTTACTTTCATCTTCATATTTCCTTTGTCAGAAGCACTTACCAGTCTTCAAGTTACAGTAATTCATTCAATGACCATTCAAATTTGCAACAGCATTGAAGAATGGGGATTTGTTATTGCAGCATTCCTACAGTCACATGTTTGTGATTTCTGATAATATTTACCAGCTTCCCACAAATAGTCAGTAGAGAAGCTGGCAGGAAGTTGGAAGTCATGATCTTCACATAATGACATGTGTGGTCCTTGCTTAACAACAGTAACCAGGACTGCCAGAATTTTCATCTCTAAGCGATGCAGTTATGTGGTGTTGGGATTTTACATTTAGTGATGGACTTCCTGTTCCCAATTCCCATTGTAAGCCAAGGATTACTTGTATTGACTGGTACTTGGGGAAGATTATAAAAGAGACAACTTGCTTGAGCATAATCTATTTTATAGACAACTATTTTCCTTAATATGACACTGGAGGGTAATATTCGCAAGAAAGGAAGGATTTTTACAGGCAATGCATCACACTGAACAAAGAGGTGTCACTACTTTCTGAACAATTTGTTCAGAAATCTGGCACTTGCCTGATCTTCTTTACCTATCACTTGGATTGTCACAGCTTCATTACACATTTTAAAATTATTATATACACTGATCAGTTGCTCAGTCTATTAATCTCAGCTGCTTATGCAAAGCCTTAGAAACAGTTCCAAGTGCAAGTTCTCTCACCTGGCTTGTAGCCATTTGTTTCCTTCAACTACTATGACAAACACATCACTCAAGGACCTAGCATACTTGAAAGATATGGATTCAATAAGAGAGCAGTCATAAGGGAATAAATCAGATATATGGATAGCATATCATTTCAAGAGAAAATTATCATTATCTAAGGCTTGAGCTCCTGCTTTATATTTATTGTAGGTCTTTAATACTGAGAATTGCTATATCTTGATGTGTTTCATAATGAAAATGACAGATCAACATTAATAAGTTTAACTATACATAGTCTGAAAATAGAAAGTCAGTATAGTATAGTGAAATGACCAGTTTTGCTTTTGATCTTAAAAGGTGTCAAATTTTCTTTCCCCAGATAGGTAAGGCCAGGTTATTTCTGTGTGTGGAAAAAAAACCACATATTTCCATGTGAAAATGTGGATGCTGAGACAAAAACATGTTTATTCTCTGTGAAAGCTATAGGCACAACAAATGTTTAGCATTTCTAGCTATAGAGATCCAGAAACCCCATTTGTCCAAGAAACCCTGAGACAATCAACCATCTCTCAGCATAACTTATCTTATCATGTGTTATGTTAACTATAAACCAATCACTTCAGCTGAATTTGCCCAGAATACTTGGCTAAAATGGGGTAATTCAATATTTCCCATCAACATAGGGATATTTCTAATAAAATACTGTCAGGTTCTTTTAAGTATAAGCATGAATTAACATTTTAGTTCCTTGTTTACCTTGAATAGAAATACCTTCTGTTTATTTATTTATTTATTAAGCTTACTTATATGCCGCCCTTCTTGAAATTAGATTTCTTGAACAGATGCAACAATAGTTTAGTTTTTTTTTTTTTAATTTCCACTTATATCCCGCCCTTCTCCGGAGACTCAGGGTGGCTTACAATTTCAAGCAGAACTCAATGTGCTCAGCAAATTCCTTCATTCCTTGTATATGCCTCATTATTGGGGGGTTTGCCCCCCCCCAGCGGCATTTTTACAAAGTCAGCTTATTGCCCCCAACAATCTGGGTCCTCATTTAGATCCTGGGAAGCATCTTGGTGCCTGACAAAGTCAAATGACAAGTCCAAATACATTGTTTTCTACAGGATCCACAACTTCATAGATGTTCTGAACAGAAGATCTTAAGTACCGGTATATAACTGAATTAATTTTAATGATCAGTAGATCTTTATGTGCATTTCCATATAGCTAACTTTTCCTTCCTTTTTAATTCTCTCCCTCAAATAAATTCTTTTATATTCATGATTTCTGGCTTTAAAAAAAGGCAGTTCTTTAGAATTACACTCTGAAATCTTCACTATTTGTTGAGAGTACACTTTTATTCAACTTATTCGTTCCTTCTATTTTATTCCTTCCATGTATGATATTTTACAACATTTTGATATAAAGATTCTGAATGATTTGATATTTCTAGCATGTGTTAGTGCCAGAATATAGCAACTAGTAGTGCTAGGCTCATAAGAGCCCAATCAATATTGGCTGAGATTTTCAGCAAGGTAACGATTATAGCAAGAAATGGTCAGAAAAAGAAATGGCTGATAAGTCTTTAGATTCAAGGGCAATCGATTGCTTAAGGACAAAGATTACAAACAGTATGGGATCAAATCAAGACCTCACCAAAAGAGCAAGTACTCTTCTAGCATCTCATAATGTTTTACATGTTTCATTTATATACTGTTAGATATTGAGGCTGTCGATCATCGGGCCAGGAAGTTTCCACCAAGGTCCTCCATTTAGGTGGGAAAATACCAAACGCTGATTGGTTAAGATATAGTATATAAGTAAGCCTTGCAAAGTGAGCAATCGCTGGTTGCTGAGTATCATAAAAAAAAGAGCTGTTGTTGGAGTCACTCTCCGAATCTTCATTCACCCTATCTAACATATACACAAACAAAAAGCCATTTTGCCAACAAACCCTCAGAGAAAAAACAAAGGTGATCCAAAACACCAATTGGGAATATGAATCATTTGCTAATAAATGATTCATGGTAGATGAATACTGGGGGAAAAAAAATCTCACAAGCTAAAAGGAGTAAATATTTGGCAGCAGGATTTGAAAACGGTCCAAGTAAGATCAACTTGTAGTATCAGATTGTTGGCATTTACTTGGGAAAAACAAAAAGGAGACTGTCATCAGCAAAACTCCACCTTTCACAAATCCATCATGCACAATTACAAACTAGACACAAAAGCAGTATTCCTATTTTGATATTATTCCCAATAGCTTTTCAGAGGCATAGTTTTTGCTTTTAGCTTACATGTCTGAGTAACACCATCCATTCATTTAGGGAGACAGAAGTTGGTGGTTCACTCGGTACCTCCGGCATTGGCATAAAGTCTAGGCCAGAGGTTATTTGAAAAGGGGTTAGTCCCGTGCTGCTACGTACTGTGTTGTTGTATGCCACTTCCGCGAATGGCAACAAGTCAGTCCAATTCTTTTGTTGGTAGTTCACACAGCAGTAGAGATATTTCTTGACCATCGCTTTCAGCTTTTCCGCAGCTCCGTTAGTCTGAGGGTGGATCCCGAATTGAGGCCTAGGGCCTATCCAATGGTTCTGAGGAATTCTTTCCAGAATATCGCGGTGAATTGCAGGCCCCGATCCGAGATGACCCTCTTGGGGACTCCATGTAACCGGTAGAGGTGGGTGAGAAAAGGTTTGATTATTTAATCTCGTGCAATTGAAGATGCCTGCAATACTGAACAATGGGTATTACAGGGTGTTTTTTTTAAGATGTTTGTATTCTATGGTTTGGTCCTCTCTAAAATGTTGGTAATGGATCCCAACTGCAGAAATTATTCTGAATAGCAATTAATTTGTTAAAGACATGTTAATGGAAAACTATGAGTATAGAATAATGTTAAGTGTCCACTTATAACTTCATCTTATTTGCCATTCCATTTGGAAGACATAACTGCAGAAAGAAAAGCTATTTCTCCCAAGGCAGCTTGGGTAATCTGCAGTTAGATTCACAATCTAAGACTGGTGGACGCTTAATAATTTAAGTCCTAACTAAGGATTTAAGAATTATTAAGATAGCGTCTAAGAATCCTGTAGAGGCAGTTCCAAGTAGGGTGATAAATTTTGGGGGGTCAAATTAGGATGTTCAGGTCTGATAATTTTAATATTTCCAAGATATTTAACAGGTCTCCTTTAGGTATTGCTCCAAGGACACCATCATGATTGGTATAACAGCAGATTTCTTTTTCCACAAGTGTTCAATTTCCAGAGTTCTAATTGGATTGATTGGAATTTAATTTGTTGCTTGTAGATTTGAAGTAGACGTTTGGTTGAAAACTGCAGGCTTATTGGTAGAAGGGGTATAGATTCTAAAGACTTAAGTGTTAACAGAACTGATGAGAGATGAACTGGACTTTCTTAAGAAAGATAGATTGGGGAATGAGCTTATTATATTCAATTGGATATATAAGGTTTTTGGTGTGTTTTTAAAGTAACAAATGCTGCAGAGACATTTACAATGGAGACCTATGATTTGGAGGAATGAAATCCAATTCTTGGTAAAGATCCCAGTTAAAATCAAAAATTTAAGGAAAATCTTTATCACAAAAAATCAGTCATGGACATTTGATCTTGAATGTACCAGAGGTAATGACTGTGGTGGTTTATGGTAGATCAGAAGCCATTGTGGAGTTGAAGTGAAATACAATAGATTGTTCACAGAAGGCCTTGAAGTTTAACTTTGATGTTGGCTTTATTCGGTAACCATGTTTTTTTTTATGTAATAGATGTATCTGGTCAAATTGGTTGGGCACAGTTGTAGAAGTTTATAAATTGTGAATGTGTTTCACAAGGAGGGAGGAATCTATTATTCAGTATCAACTGAGGGGGACAATCTATGTATGTTTTCTTTTTCTCTTTGTATGCACAAAGAGTATACAAAGTATATATAGCCAAATCCACATTCTTTTTGTACTGATCCATAATGGTTTAAGTATCAATTGTTCCAAAACAATTGTTTGAGAAAGCAGCTTTTAATTAAGAGATTTTATGCAACCATTCATAAAATGAACATTCTGTAGAACTGTGTTGTATGGAATCTCAGTAAATATTTTGAAAAGGGAGGAACTGTGCTATATGAAGAAAAATTATATAAGAGAGTACCGAAGGTCAATTGTTGATTCATTTTCCTGGAATATTCAATCTATGTACTTATGAGATTGTCAAAAATCTATACTTCATGGCTGCTTTATTGCCATAAAAGCTAAAAGATAAATAACAAGATAAATCAACATTTTGGTCTCTTATTCAGAAAACCATGGAAGGGAATAAGGCTAACCAGGGCTGCCACCAATATCTACAGAGTCCCCATCTTTCAGGGCCCTGAAAGTTTCTGAAGTGAGAAGCTGGACAGACAAACCAAAGGTATTAAAACAACATATTTTATTACTTCTGGCTGTCCCTTCTCCATGCAAAGGGGGAAACGCTCAGACTTCTTCAAAAATAAGCAGTCATTTGTTTAAATTACTTTTTATTTTTATGAATATCCCTTTTGAATCCTTCATGCATATTTTCAACATAAAAATCTTTCAACTAAATCGTCTGACATAAGTTACAATTGTTCTACAATGTAGTAAAGCTCCTCAAGAATCTATGGCAAACAGTATCATCAGACTAGACAAAGTCCAGTAGGGCTTGATGAACATTTTATATTTGATGTAAAGAGGAGGAGTAGTGGAATTCAGGTCATGGATGGATAAAGAGAAGTTTCCTTAGCAGTAGGCAACATGGCATATGGTTTATTAATCATAGCTATGCTGTTAAATGATAATAATCCAATCTTTTTTCATACTGAGAGACCAATGAAAATAGAGCATTTGCATTGTTTGTGTCAAATAAGTTAAATGAGGATATTAGTTTATGACTGAAAAGAGATTCAGCAACTCCTAGAAAGCTGCCATTCATTTTAAAAGAAATATCATGATTGTACAATATTGGGATCTTTGTCTTGGTAATACTGTAAGCAAATACTAGGGTTTAGGGTCCATTAATATACAAATATACATATGTAAACAGGTAATGTACAACCAGCCTGAAGTTGTATCTTGCATCACAACTCTGAAATTGCACCAATGAACACAGTATGAGAATGCTACAAAGAAAAGATATGATTTACTACACCAATACACTTATAATAATAGTTTTTAAAAAAAACAGCTGTCCTACTCATTTTGTCATGTTATTACATATCCAACATCAGAAACTAAACTAACATAGATACAATTAATAACAAAAAGATAAAAGTTTCCTTTATTTACATAACTGTGCATTTAGGATAAAAATTAACTTTTAAATCATACAATTCCAGCTTTCTTCATCCATTCACGTATATAAACATTGTTTTATCTGTAATGGCAATGTACCAAATAGATATTTCTAACCTTTTTAACCCTAGTGATAAAACTGTAGAATGCATTGTATGTTTATTTGTGTGAATAATAAATAGCCATATACAAGTGTATGAACACACACAACAAACACTCTCTCTTCAGGCTGAGGGTTGTCATGATAAACATAATTCAAACAATTCAAGGAAGAAAATAATTTGTCTTTTTTTAAAAAAAAAAAGTGCATGGAAATAAAAACATTTAAAAGATTAAAAGAGCTCCATTTTGGAAGGAAAATTCAATCTGTTTTTATAAAAATAAAATGCTTCTCTAAAACTTATGGATACATAAAAACAACTCAATAAGTAGAGAATGCGAAAAGCTTTCTCCAGTTTTGACATGCATATTGTGGTAAAGAAATCCTTAACAGTAAGAGAATACATGAAAATTTTGATTCTTTAATATTTCTGGAATTTACTGGCAAAAAGAACATATATATACTTGGTATATTTCTTTAATGTGTATGGCAACACAATTCAGGCATTAATTGTAATGCTTTAGAATACATGAATTTTAATATTAGATATTTTCTATAACCTTTCTAATAGGAAACAAGACATTCTTTCTTCTTACTCTGGGGCACTTTGATTTCTGTGTACTCCAGAATGATTTATCTGGACTATACTTTTCAGCTAAAAGTACAATGCCAAAAATGCACAAAGTGGCTAAAGCATTCAAACGGGAGTATGTCCCTAAGACTGAAGAACATTACCCAAAATTTAAGAAGGTAGCTAATTTTCATGCATTTACTCAAGTTCCACTATATTTAAAAGATTTATAATAACAATCTGACTAAATTACTTATACCTGTATAAGTTTTAAAATTATTTCCTGAGTCTATCTTTTTATAGCCAAATTCACAAAGAAAACATACCTCTCTGAATGTGAAGAGGAAGCCCTATCAGACAACTTTTAACATGATTTTAATTATCACAGTGTAAATGTCTATATTTAAGTTACTTAAGTATAAAGTTACACTGTTCTCTAGCAATCAGTGTTTGTCCCTGGCAAATTTCTGTAACATTATACCTTGGCAGGTATTGGTTTTCTTTCTTAAAATGCAAATCATAATGCTATTCCCTCCCTACCCACCCCAAATTTACATCAATCCAAACAATATCTGAAATAATTAGCAAACATGTAAGGAAATTATTATGAAGAACTTTAAAATTACATTAAATACTGAAGATTTTTTTAAAAAAAGAAATATTTTGGATTAAATATGACTTAGTTGTACTCATGATGTAACAAATAAAGGAAAAGTGATATAAAGGGACCATTTCCCACATATAATGAGTCTATCAATCCCAATTCTTTTACATGGAGATCAAAACCAATACAAATATTAAAAGGGTAGTCAATATACTTATTCTAATTTTTCAATCCATGGAAGATCAGAAGAGATGAATAACAGAACCATCTACCCTAGATTATTTGGTTGCCAAAATAAAGAACGC
Source organism: Grayia smithii (assembly GCA_032468115.1). Taxonomy (NCBI): domain Eukaryota; kingdom Metazoa; phylum Chordata; class Lepidosauria; order Squamata; family Grayiidae; genus Grayia; species Grayia smithii. The sequence goes on from JANHFM010002314.1 coordinate 116,673, forward strand.
TTTACTTTCTCTCACTTGTAATGAAGTTCTGCAAACATTAACATCACACTTAGAAGTTAATTCATTTGTAACAGCCTGCAAGGATTCTGAGTAAAATAACTTATCAATTATCCATTGTGGTAGCTGATAAGCCTTTCAAATTAGCTGGATAGTAAAGTAATTTAACAGCACAAAACCTGTGAATTTTCAACAATAAATAGGCACAAAATATGTCTCAATGAAACAATCATATAAAAATTATATGTAGCATAACAAGAGATAATGAATAATTATTCAAATAAAACCTGTACTAAACTTGGCATTAATAGGGAGAAAGTGTTGAAAGAACGTGAAAGATAACAGGAAAAAAATATCTCATGTTCATAAAGTCTGAAACTTCTTGGGTTTTTTTCCTTAATTGCCTGAAATATTTTAAAACACTTTAATCACTTATTGGTTTTTATATAAAGGGATAAAACACACCTTAGCTATGACACAAAAACTATTATTTAAAGTCTATGAAGCCTACTATCTGTATATATTTATATATTTAAAAATTCCTACTTCCCAGAAAGTTATTAAAAGAAAATATTTTAATTAAAATCCCAATCTATATAACTTCTGAACCTGAACTTTTTTTAGCTAGAGTCCCTTCGGTTGAATTGATGAAACGATGTCTGCTTTGCATTTCCAAGTTGCCACTGCCAGTGAATGAAATCACTTCTACAATTTGAATGTGTCCCATGTAAACTTTCCAAACGTATGCCCATGTTTTGCTTTTTTGCTTTCTTGCCTGGGAAAATTTATTAACCATCTCTCACTGAAACACTACATAATTGTGAAGTTTTTGATTGCTGCTCATGGTGCTGATGAAGAGTGGTATTTCACAAATGCAATTGCAGCCAGTTCTTTACAAAATTCTTCTAATACTATCACACCTTCAAGTAATGTCATGTGGTCAACGCTGTAAAGTGAAGACAAGGAACATATTTTAAAACCTTTACAACATCAGTAGGAAACAATCTGTATTTGACTGGTAGTTAATATACTTACATAGGCCCTTCAGGTTCTAACCCAAGAAGACGTTTCCTGACCAATAGAAGTTTAGGTGTGAAATCAGGTATGCGCTGAATCCGTACCATGAGATCTCCAACAACCTGCATATCATCCACAAAATATTGAACAAAATAAAGCAAAGAATCAGTGTAATTATATGGATCTGAATCTGGTGATAAGGTATCAAAATTCAACTTTCTAAAGTACTGTACATATGGTTATATGTGGGCTTCATGCAATTCAGATGGATCCCAGGAACCCTATCAAATTCCCACTCTGGTCCATCCGATGAAATTGCATTGACAAAATGATGAACATTAACAAGAATAACAGTTGCTTTCCATTTCCGATTGCTCAGCAGTAACATCATTCACATATACACAACTGTGAGACTGATCAGATGGCATACTTACCCTAACAATTACTGAAAAAAGAGAACGGCAGCCAGAAGCCAGATTTACATAAGGATCCAAAAGGTATTCATGAATATGTGGATGTGGAAACAAAGAAAGTTTGGACAATACAGATGTGACTTGTAGATTGACATCATATGGCTGTGGGATAAAAAGAAGAGAAGACATTTCCCCAATATACACATTCATTGTCTCAGATACCGGAATTTAAGCAAAAAATTACTAGCTCTGCTTTTATCCATATGCAAGATTTATAATGAGTAATTTTTATCAACCATTCAAGCACACGGCTTTAATTGTCTTGACAAAGAAAAGCCAGTATATTACTCAAAGAAAGCCAATGGCTGAGATTTCAGTTTTATTTCTTTAGGACAATAATTGGTTTAAAGCTATCAAACTGTAAGCATAAAAGGGATAGAATGTGTACAATGAATCAATTACTCTGCAGGACAGAAGGTTTCTATGTGTCTTATTCAATACAACCGTCGACAGTCATCTATACTGATGATCATCTGTGCCGACTGAAAGATTCTTATGGCTGCTCTTGTAATGCTACTAGCAGGCTGAGTGCAGCACAAAGAATCTGTATTTTCTTTCTGTCTCTACTTCTGGTCCTTGAATACATTTTAGCAAAAAGGAGGAAAATTATCATTAGGTGAAGCTCTCAGAAATTGGGTTGAGGAAAGAAAATAATTTTCCTAATGTACAACCATTCATTTGTTAGCATGCCATCTCCTGTCCATGGCACAAGAGAACATTCATATTCCAATGTTATTATATTAGCAACCCTCTAAGAAACATTGTGTTTAGAGATAGTAATTGATAATTGAAGTGGTGTAGGGGTTCCTGCCTAAGCAGAGGGTTGGGCTAGAAGACCTCCAAGGTCTGTTCTATTCTATTCTATTCTATTCTATTCTATTCTATTCTATTCTATTCTATTCTATTCTATTCCTATTCTATTCCTGCAATCCAGGCCTATTAGCCCAGAGAGCTCTGCTTTAGAAAGCTGTCATGAGCAACTGTATCCAGAGTCAGGCTTTTGTGAGATGGGTGGTTGTATAAACACGACGAAACACATCCAATAAATAAACGAAGACAACTAGGTGAGACATTTGAAAAAGCACCATCCAAAAGTCAGGGACGCCCCAGGCAAAGCCAAGCCGAATCAAAGAGTTGCCCCAAAACTCTTTGTATGGAAACCTGGGCTTTTTCAACGCCTGTCTTTCAACTTTGCCTTCTTCACCTTCTTCTGCTCCCGTGAGGCAGAAGGTTTTCCTTCAAACAGCTATCAAAGGAAATGAAGTTTTATGAGAAAGATGATTAATAGGCCAGCCTCACCCACTCAAGAAAAGATATGTATATATTTATAGGTGGTGAAGAGGGCAGACTGGCTTCGAATGTGTCTTGACAGGAGAGAAATCACAGGTTGTCATTTGATGAAGCTAGAAAGATAATCACCCGTAATATCCCAGATACCACACATTCGTATTCTCTCTCCCTCTCTCTCTCTCTTTTCTCTCTCTCTCTCTCTCTTCTTCTATCTCCCTCTCTCT
>JANHFM010002314.1:129161-139478 GCA_032468115.1 Grayia smithii
TGCTAAATCAGGCTGTGCTGAAGCTGACCAGGCTGTTTGCTGTTTGCTGCAAGGAGGCAAATTGCTGGGAGGCAGAGACATATTTTTTTTTCTTGTTTTCCTCTCCAAAAGCTAGGTGCATCTTATAGTCCAGAAGATCTTATACTCCAAAAAATACGGTACTTCAACTCTATGATGAAGATGTGGAAAAAATGAAGGGTCATTTTATCAAGCTAGATTTTGGGCTCAAATATATATAGTTTAAAAAGCGTTTTAAACATTAACATTCCACTGAAACCAGAACTTTTTTTGCAGGGACTAATGGACAGACAATTAAAAAAGCCTTGCTGAAGATTGCTTTTCTAAATGCTAACTTAAGCAAATTATGTGCAAAGATAGAAATCCTCTGAACTACCCACAATGGAGAAATGATTGGTGAAGATGACAGAATTTGCAGAGATGGCAAAATTGACGATAAGTACATTTGTTAGTGACTGAAAACCTTTTATGGATTTTTCCTCCCTAAAAATAGACAAAGTAGAAAAACATGAACTTGTGATTTATGGGTTTGATGTTTGGAAAAGGTAAAGAAAAGGGAACTTTTCTAAAGGATCTTAGAAAGGATAAAATATAAATGCATTTATAACTTATGTTAAAAAAAAGATTAGAAACCACTTCTTTTTTTACTTTCATTTTTCTTTCTTTTCTGTCTCTCTTTATTCCTTAATTACTTATCACTTTTCTTTATGTTTAATGTATTATTTTGTAACAAAATTATTCAATAAAAATAATTTTAAAAAATGAAATATACTGGCAGCCTGGGTGACTCCTGCAGCAATGGTGTATCATGGCAGTGCCAAGACTGGTTAGTAAGCATGCAGGCCACAGCATTCTAGACCAGCTGTAGTTTTTAAATAGTCTTTAAAAGTAAATTACAGTAATCTAATCAGGAATGGCAAGAGCATCGATGACAGTCTTTGGAGTATCCTACTGCAAATAAGGTTGCTGTTAAATGGGTAGGTGCACATTCTTCATTCATATCTCTTGCATGAAACAGCAGTGTTTTCATGATTTTACTTCTATTCTTTAACTACTTGTGACCTATTAAAATAACACATTCAAACATTAGATCTATATTCTCAAATATTTGCTTATTAAAATAAGCCTACCTGAAAGTAAAATGATTTGTTTTTTTAAAAAACTAATGAAACATTATAGCTACTTGAGAGGAAATTCAGAACATAATAAAACATACACTGCTCCTGGTATTTGCCCATTTTCTACCACGTCTTTATCTTCTTGGCAGGGTGGCTTATATTCTGTATAGTTCCTCTCTTCTAAATTTCTAAGAACCAGGTTATAAAGAATGTGTTCATCAGGCTTTTGCAAAAGATGTTCAAACATTCTGAGGGTCATTATGCTGATCTGTAGAAGTAAAGGAAAAAAGACTTAATGCCTTTTTAAGATACTGGAAAGGAGTAATTAATTGTCTTTTTCATATGCTTGTCACTGATAGAACAGTTCTAGAGACTAATGTATAGAGATACATACTTAATGCAATCAATACTTGGAAAATAAGTTTTGGTTAAGACAAACATAATTGTTACTATCTCCTAATCCGGTGGATCGTTATAGATGTAATTTTAGGAAAAGCTGTTGTAAAATTATTTTGGAAATCCATCTGAATGAATTATTCGAGGTTAGAGATGAGAAATTGTCATCCCTCTCAGTACTGAATTAGTATGGTTTGTATGGCTATTACTGATATTCCAATTCAGCAACAACTAAAGGACCACAACTTTCTCATGCATATACTATTCTATAGTATTCTGCTTAGAGAATGGAAATAAGACACGCCACAAGTTCAAAGTAGCACTTAAGTGAATGTTACAGGCTTCCTAGCCTGAGGCAAATCTTGAGGTATTACTCCTCTAATTGCTAGAGCACTAGGTTATCTGTGACTTGCCCAGCCTTTGAAAGTGCTGACAGGCTTTCTACCTCATGATTTTCTACTTCCTCTTACCCATCTCTGTATCACATCCCAAAATGCTAGTATCTTATATTTATCAGATAGGAAAGGAAGCACATATGCTAGGGACTGCATACAGACTTTAAGTATTTGTTTTTCAGTACTTTATGGGTTACTCTGAATTATTTATCCTTAGAGTGGTCTGCCCACTTAGAAATGAGACTATTAGACGGTGTAGTAGTATAATCTTTGGTTGCATTCAATCTTTTTAAATATATATTTACTTATGGTTATCTGGTGTCTAGAGATTAACTATTTTGTAATGCTGTTCACCATCTAAAACTTAACTTATTAATACATATCTTGAACACCATTTGTTTCACAACAGCATTATGCACTTGCTATATTAGAACTTCTTACCTCATCTGAAATGTGATCACAGTGCTCAATTAAGCGATGTCGCAATGGATGCCTGTTAACATCCATTAGTTTTTCCGGCTCCCGCTGCTCTCCAAGGATGAAGTAAACCATTTCATGAACTAAGGCATCTGATGAAACTTGACGAACGATACGATGCAACAGGGCAGTTGAAGTAAGAATTCCAATCTCTGAACTGATTGTAACAAGAATTTTTAAAAACAAATTGAATAACATGGGTTCCTTCGTTAAAAAATAAAAAGGATGGGGGGAAGGCACTTCATTTTTCAATGGAAGATTACTCACGTTTGCATTAGCTGAGGTTCCATCACGCCAATGAAAAAACGCTCCCTCACTGAGATTGCCATGGCAACAGCAGTTGTCTAAAATATAGAGGATATCAAGATGTCATCTTCATGATTTACAACCATAGCTTTATGAACTTGTTTTGCCAATGACTGATACAAGTATCACAAACCTTGTGAGCTTCCTTAATGAGTTGATCACAGTAATCAAACCAGGATAGGAATGAAATCAGAGCTCTTTTGCCTGGGAAAGCAGATGCATCTTCTTTGTAGTTATAGGAGTCTAAACTAGAGTGCAGGAAATGAAGGCAATTAAAACATATTTGATATTTGCTACCATTATAGCATAATGATAAGCAAGAGTTCTAAACATTTAGGTAATTTTCATTATTGTATTGATACTGACATCTTTTCCAGCTGAGAGACATTTAAATTTTAACTGATCTCAAGTATAAGGTAGATTATAAATATAAGTAAATCTATATCTCGTGTCCAAAAAGTAATATAAGCATGCAAGGGCAGAATACTTACCCCCAGTTAATGCCTTCAACTGTTTCAATATCTAAAGGATCCATTGATTGAGGGAGGGCTTTGTAAAGAGAGGCCAGCCTATCTGTCAGCAGTTCACATAAACATGTACTCTGTGTTAAGCACTTGGCAGCTGCTGGTTCAGGCAAACTCACTAGAAGCATGAGACCTTCACAAGCTTTCACTGCTATTCGGCCATCCTGTGAAGGAAGATCAATAGATTTTACTAAGTTGCAGCACATCTAATTATATGGTTTCCAAGACCTAGTCTTAAAAAAAATATGACAGCAAGGCTAAAACACAATGTAGTGGTGGTAAAATAGATTGAATTGATTACATAATATGGCATGAATGTAGGATTAATTTTGCTTATTTATTTATTATACATACAGACCATCACAATCAGGATTGACTCTGTTTATACAGAATAATTTAAAGGAAGTTTCCGTTTTCAAATGCAGCTTTACTAACCTTAAAAAAAGTGAATGGGTTTCACCACACTTCTAGGGTGGGAACATCTATCATCTGCAGGCAACATGGCTAACAAAATGGGATAGTTTAAACATGTTCTAAAAGTCCTTGTTAATCTAAAGCATTATTTAGCAGATTGGGTACTAATAGGTCACAATTCAGAACAAGTCTTAAAGAATGTACAATAGTGATTGTCTAACTCTGTAATATACCCTCTGGAAAATAGTGAATTAATGTACTGATTATTCTGCAAAGAAAACTAAGGATTTTGTTGGTGCTGATGCTACTGTTGTATAACGAATAAACAATTTTTAATCATTATATTTCTTCCATATACAGGAATTCTCAGACTTAGCTGTACAACAGCCCTCCTCCCCTCAAACTACCCTTCAAAGGTACACAGGGATAATGCCTAGACTTGTTTGCACTTTGCCTGCCCAGTGTGACATCTGATACCCCACCTTCAGTAGCTTACAATTTACTAGAAATCCTGATCCAGAGTTTGAAAACCACAAATTAGATCAAATTTGTGAGGATTCCTGTGAATTTTGGTTAAAGTGGATTTGTAGCCACCATGATTACTCAGCAGCCAAACACCCACCAGACAGAGAAATGAAGTCTCTCTTTAATCCAAAATTAAATTTGCTATAATAAAAACAGACACTCACTGGGCTTTTGGTAAGGTTGAGCAGAGAATTCACCAAATTATAATCCCCATGTGGGCGAACAGCTAAAGCCTCTGGAGATAAAGGGATGTTTAATTCAATTTGATTTGCAGACAAATTATCTGCCTGCTGAAGGTCATTCTCTATCTCTGCTTGCTTTGTCCTATTTGATGTTTCTTCAGATTGAATGGACTGTCCTGTATCTGTCACTCCAGAATCTTGCCCTTTTATGAGGTCTTCTGTGACTGAGTTTACTGCATCTTTCGAAGCCAATCCTTTCTGCTTGTTCTGAAAAAAAAAATTAAAATGGAAAATTACAAAGATAAAATCAACATTTGGTTTGTAGCAGAAATACAGCACAAAGAAACCCAAAGGAAATGAAGAAACAGCAGAAGAAACCTAAAATGTTAAACTGATTCCTGAGGGCCTAAGTTTCTAAGTAACTAAAATGCATTGGAATTGAAAAATGTAACGTAAGGAAGCTTTTCATTATGCCTTTCATATTTTAAGAACTTTTAATCACAGAATTTTTGATTCTCAGATCTTAGAGCAGGAAAAAAAAACTGCCTAGTTTATTACATTATATATTTTGTACAGACTGCTGGAATTTATAAGCATCAAGCAATCTTTCATGAATTTTAGCCTAATTACATATGCTACTATCTTGTGTTTATAACCCATACATTTACATACATATTTCAATTGCTTTTTAAAAAAATACCCACACATTATCATTTGACTTGTTAACCTTGGTGGTTTACTTCTTCTGCTTCTTATCTAATTAAAACATACTTCCCATCAATCTGGTTAGTCAGAATTACCAAATAACATGTTAAAAATAGAAGAAACGGGACATCCTTCAACAATTTAAAGTGTCCTACAAAAATTTGCTAAAAATTGTACAATCAGATGTAATACTCTACATATCCTTCCGAATGAAAGCAGACATTTATGATGTGCAAGGAATCTTCTAATATTAATTCAAAAGAAATCCAAAAGAATTTAGTTTAAGACCTCAACTCACTTTATTATTCTGAGTTCTAAGAAGGGTTTAAGGTGCTAATCTAGTCATGCTTCTAATTGCACACATCTAAAAGAAAAAAAATGTTATTGAAATTAGGAAATCTGTACTTACCACTATACAAAATTGTGAAAACCTTTCTAAAGGCTGCCCAATTTAAAGTGGAAACACTTTACTTTTGCCTAAAGATCTGCTTATGATTTGTGAATGATAAGACAGATTCAAATTTCCAGTTTTTGCCAGTTTAAAAAAATCCTTAAAAACTATGGTAATGGATTTCAGTTTGCTTTCTGCATTTGGCAATATGGCAAATTTATACTATAATAAGCTTGCATAAACAATTGTGTAATTGTTATCCTTGAGTAATATGTTATTTTGGAAGCACATGCAATATTCCATGCATTATAGAAAATAAACATATAATTGACTAAAATGTAATTAGAACATAATTATGTTCTATTATGAATGTAAGGAATAAAAAAAGAGTAATATTGCATAGAAGCCTACTATTTGCCAGAAAATGTTTTACTATAAAAAGGCATACATACACTTTCTAAAGAATACTGTAGATTTCTTTCTTTTTGAAAATGAAATTGACTCATGCATGGCATCATTTTAACATTCATAGATCCCACTATGCTAAAATGACATAGGGAAAACTAAGACCAAATTTAAGTATTGCATGTAACTTCACAATATAAGTATTCTTAGATTTTCAATGCTTCTTTTAAATAGACCTCAGGCCTGTGGTGAGGTTTCAGCACAGTTGTGTTGTTAAATTGTTAATGTTAGTCTTCACCTAAAAAGAAATATTTGCAGAAAGAATCAACCTGACAAATAGTGGCAAAGACCTGATGACTATGCCTAAATTAAGAATGGAGAACCTAGTATAGCGACAATTTTTTACTATAATTTTAAAAGCTCCAGCACCATGACACTGGTGTTTTATGGAATTTGTTGGCCAAAAAAAATACATGGGACTATGTTTCTTCTACTATCAAGAAACAGTCATTTTTCTCTGGAAACAGTAAAAAAAAAAAGTAAGGTATTTCAATGTGGTGTATGTTCCTTTATTACTGTTAATGGGTTTCAGTAAGAGATGATTTATGAATCACACTATGCAAAACAATCAAAATTCACTGATTTGTTCATGCAGTTCTGAAGCCCACCTGCTCACCTGCCTCGAAGAAATGTGTAGGACAGGGCCTGGAATCACCTATTAGGAAAGTTTAATGAAATAGGCTGTATGCTTTCTGATTCAAGAGCATCATCACCAAGGGACTTCACTACCAGGGGATAGCAAGAGCAAGCAACAGTTTGCTGAACTTAACAGAAAGAAAAAAGCCAACTCAGTTCAGCAGCAAAAGGTGTGTAGAAAGCATCTTGTCAAACAAACAAACAAACGCCACATAAAAAGCTCAACTAGTTAACTGTGGTAATGAAAACATCAAAACAAATGTAATCATACACACTGTCAGGATACATATGCTGCTCCTTTTCTCTTTTCACACTATTAGTCACAAAATCATGGAACAAAGATAATTGAAAATACAACCACATAATTGAATAGGACAAGAAGCATTGTTCATCACAAAAAGTACTGCACTGAAAAATGCAGCAGTGTTATCCATATTCTAGTAGTCTAATATGGCCACATAGATCTGCAAATAATGGCAATAATAATCACCAATTTTCTAAATGCAATTACAATAGAAGACCTGTTTATGGAAAAAGTCGCAGCAACTCTAATAAAATTCAGAAGGTGAACTGCTAGCAACTCTCCGCCATTCATTAAAAACCTTCAGATCTTCAGATGTCTAATCAGAAATATTTAATAAATTCAGTTGGAGATACTTCCAAGATAAACATACAATTCCAAATTTGTAAGATTCTCTCAAGATTACCAGTCTTTGCTTCATGGCTATGACTTTTCCACAGGCATAGGTTGATGCACTATTTATGGAAATAGTGAACCACTATAGAAGACTCTAATCCATTTGGACTTTTAAACCAAATTCAGTTTATATATTATACATTAGGTATGCAGAACATGCCTCTTGAAATCACTAGATATATATTGGCAAGCTTGAGCAGTCTGGTTAAACTGTTTCCATAATTTCATGTTTGTTTGTTTGTTTTTGTTAAATTTATTTGCCACCTATCTCGCTGTGGGGCTACTCGAGGCAGTTTATGACATAAAAAGGATAAAATGAAAATATTGTAAACAAAAGAGAATATCTAGATTACTGCAATGCACTTTACATGGGGCTGTCCTTGAAGACCACCCAGAAGGTTCAAATGGTCCAGAATGCAGCAGCAAGCACAGTAGAGTGGGGCCTTAGGTTTGTTCATGTAAAATCTCTTCTTGAATGAGCTTCACTGGCTTCCAGTTTATTTCCTGGTGCAATTCAAGGTGCTGGTAATCACCTTTAATGCCCTATACAGTACAGGGCCAGGCTATCTGGGGAATATCTGCCTGATGTTCAGTAGACCTCCACCCATTTAGCCTTCCATAAAGCTGTAAATACCTACTTTTCCATCAAACATTGGAAGAAGATAATCAGATAATCAAACTGATTCGGCACCAGGTTTTTGTTCTTTTTGATGCTTTAATGTTTTAAACAGTTGTGTTTTACAGCTTTAATATAATTTTAGATGTCTTTTAATTTTTGATTGGAGGCTATCCAGAGTTTGCTGAAAGATGGGTGGCTACAGAAATTTTTTAAATAAAAAATAAAATAAATAAATATAAGCTATATATGTTATTTGTGATATTATAAACTAATTTAAATTCCAAATTATATCCAAGAGCAGCTGAGCCCAGGGTATGGAGAATTAAATATTCAGCACTATTGTAACTTCAGACAATCATGAACAAGAGGTCAAGAAGCAGCAACTACAACATAACATTGTCATATTAGTTTTGACTGCTGTAAAATATAGGAGAATGTTTTTTCTATTTTTAGTTTTAATACTGAACTATTTATAAATAAAGGTGAGATTAAATATTTAAATAATATTAAATACAATAATTATTTAAAAAACAACAGCCTCTTAACAGGATTCAGCCTCAACTTATTAACCCTAATCATGCCATTACAGTGTCCAAACAAAGTAGACTAGAACCTAGCTCTGATGCAAGTGACTTCCTGATTATTTCACTAAGCAATTTTGTACTGATATTAAACACGATACAAAGTGGATCCCTTGGACACTCCACACCTTAGTAATGGAACTGAGCAAAATTCCAAAATTCTCAATATTGTGATTCTATTATGACCCATAGAGCCAGTCCAACAATATATTTATTGCACAATCAGTAGTATCCATTGTGATTGAGATATCCAGAAGGACATGGTTATACTTTCACATTTCTTTCAGCAATTCAGCTATAAGGATAATCAACATGATGCTGTTCCAATTCCTTAATTCAAACGATTATGGAATGGTTCTAGATAAGCTGTTTCTTCCAAAAACAAAAGCTAACCAACTACCTTTCTCAAAATACCTTGATGTTCATATATATCTGGAACTAGTTCAGAAGAAGTTATCCTTCTGTTTCCTTGAAAATTTTATTAAAATTTTATGGTATACTAATACCATTGTATTAATAATTTTATGCATTTAACTAATATTAGTCACAACAGAATCAAGCTATACATTGTGAGGGATTTCAGTTCACACTAACTGGAACTATTCCCAAAACACCAAATTGGCAGCACTCTAAAATGTCTTCCATAGGTGTTATAATTGCATGTCCAAGTCTGTGCAGACATACTTTTCTCAAAAGTGTTTAGCAAAATTATGATAGAAGAGAAGAATCTCCATCGCTAATTCTGTTTCAATAAAATAATTCTGTTCAGCAACCTCTCAAAGATGAAATTGTCCTCTTTGGCTTAGGCCAGCCTTTCCAGGTAGGCTGAGCTGGAAATACAACCAAATGAGCTAATTCTACCTTAGGCTACATTAACAGAATCTTGCAGGTCTTATAATGAAAACCTCCTGCTGTCTCTGTTACAGTCTGAGAAGTTAGGCAGGTTCTTTTGGGTCTCTCCCTCTGTGCATATTATGCAATTGAGAGTTATGTCATCTCTTATCTGATCATCCCGACTGTACCTCTTCCCTGTATCCCAAGGTCATTCCCACATACCACTACGGTTTAAAACTCACACACAGTTGCTAGGCAAAAACAGCAATTTACTCAAGGCAGAAGGCAGTCAAGGAAAGGAACGTAAATCAAAACAGTCTCCGGGAAAAAAAAACCTTGTCTGAGCAATTTTGCTTTTAACATGCATGCAGAAGAGTAATTAAAATCCAATCCAAAGTTCACGGAGCCAAGTTAGGTTTGTCAGCCAGTCCAAGGTCAGTTTCATGAACAAGATTCACAAGAATGATATGCCAATCAGGAAATCAGACAGTTGTTTCTAATAAAGTAACACAGATAAAGCTGTCTTTTAAATTAGGTTGCAGACAGCTATCTTTAATCAAGAATGTTACTCCCTTGCTTGACAAGAAACCTCATTGAGCACCTTTGCTCCGTTCTCTGCTCTACTCTCTGAATCTGAGAGCTTGGAAGCTGAAGCCAACAGGTCCAGCCATTCTCATGATGCCTCTCTTTGATCAGCCTTGGGTGATTCCTGACTTAAGAGTCTCTTGAGGCTGATATTCCACATGTTCAGTTAAGCTTCTTAAGAATCTGAGTCCTGGGTCATGGTACTATCTTCCTCCCCAGACCTCTGTCCAACCTCAGATGGAAGCTTATGCTTCTAGAAGTAACGTATCAGAGGTGGAAGCATGAACTTGGAATGCATCCTCACCAGCATTCCTCTGGGCCATTTTTCTAGTCCAGGGGTGTCAAATTAAAGGCCCACGGCCCAGATCCGGCCCGCGAGGTGCTTAAATTGGCCCACAGGTCCAGGCCAGAAATATCAAAGGACCAGTCCACGATGCCTCTGGCAGCTA
>JANHFM010002315.1:29178-41907 GCA_032468115.1 Grayia smithii
TCTTAGGCGACCCCTGTGAAAGGGTTGTTCGACCCCCAAAGGGGTCCCGACCCACAGGTTGAGAACCACTGCCTTAGAAGAAAAAGGTACAATCTTTACAAGGAAAAGAAAGCATTTAACGAGGAAGAAAATAAAGGTAAAGAACAAAGCAATCTCCAACTTGACGCAAAACAATGCCCAACCCAGAGTAGGAGGGATCAGTTAATAGTTATTTTCCATTTCATTTCATGGAGTGTCTGCAAGTAGATCTGTTACTCTTGCATCTCATAGCTACTGAAACGCTCTCTCAAATGTACTCTTATAACAGCCCTGCTGAGAATATGTATCTTCATTTGCAAATTCCAGGAGCAAGTTCAATTTTATTTTAACTTGTTTTGTTGAGGCTGTTAAATATGGCTTTGTAGGTGTGTGAGTGTGAGTTTCTGCTTACATGTTTATACTAAGCATATACAGTCTCTCATTGCCATAGAACAATTACCCTTATGAAAATGCAGGCTCACGGTGATAGTCTGAAGGAGATGATAGCATCTTGGATGACCTAAAGCCAAGTTTAATTGCAAGAATAGCTCACTAAATTGTAAAAATTAAAATTGGAGTGAGGCTTCAGTTAGAGCATGACTTTGAGGAGTTTGACCGCCTTGTGCTACTCTGCAAAATCCATCACCCCTTTCAGGAATCATTGACCTATCCTAGAGGATGTGCCCGGAAGCAGGAGATGGGCTTTCTTTAGCTAATACCATTGGAAGGCTTGGCTATTTGTTTTGGAAACACTTTAAACCTTTGGGCAGACCAACCACCAACTGTGCAGCACACCTTCCATCCTGCAAGTTAGCTTGTTTTGGCATTCTCTTAAAAGTTTTACTGGTAAGACAAAATAACTGCTCAGTGTGTTCCTTACTGGGTATTTCAATAAAAACATACAACACATGCGGAAAAAGGTATCAGTCAAGCAAAGAATGTTGCTGTCCACATTTCATTGTTTAGGTTTCTGTAAAGCCTTGAGAAGAAAAGAAATCATTTGCAGTTGACAGTTCTTAATCTGGTGTAACTCAGCCCAACCACTGAGTTTTAATATCCTTTGTATTTGCTTGTATTTAGGAAGAGAAATATACACTTCCTGACCAACCTTTGTATTCAGTTTTTTGTCCATGCGGTTGAACATATTTTATAGATTGCTATGCATACCGCAGGTTTTTGCAGTTAGAGATTCCAGAATTTAACCTGGATTCAGTTCCCTTTGAAAGAGGTCATGGGAGGCTAGCTGTGTTTTAAAACATTTGCATTAACAAATGAACTGATAGGTGACATACATTTTTACCCTCCAAATCTTTCAGTTACACAGAGGTCATTTTGGCTTCCTAACTAATTTTACAATATCATTTCCTCTCTTCCTTTACAGCTATAAGCTTTGCTAGCAAGAATGAGAAATCCCTGGTTCAAGGTTTAGTGCAATCATGAGTTCTTGCTTAGCTTTAGCTCACCATCTCTAATAGAATAATAATGGCTTTCCATGGGGAGTGCTATTAAGATTACTGAGAGGGTATAGTTGATGTGTTTTGAACACTTGGAAAAACCTGCATAAATACTAAATGTTATGTGTGCATAAAAGCAAAAGCAATAGGGTCTTTGTTCTCCCTAATCTGAATGATGTATGCTTTGAGACTAATGCTGCTGCAAACATGAATTACTTGTGCTCTGAAATTAAAAGCTCAAAATAAATGCTGAAGTTGAGAATGATGTCACCCGATTTACTTGCTGATGAAGTATAGCTGTGAGAGATATGCTATCATAACCTTATATGGCAAAAGAGAGGCAAGTAGATACAAGGTTCCTCTTCGTACAGTAAACCGGAGGATCACCTTTAACCAGAGTTAATAGTCCAACTGCTTGTTGAAAGGCTTCTTTCAATGAAGAAGCCATTCATTATGCAAAATCCATCAGACTAATATGTTAAGCTGTCACCGCTATTATGCTGGCTAAGCTGCTTGGAAAAAAAAAATGCAGTTCCTGTGATTAAAAACGAAGTGTTATAACAGGGCTTTCAGGCTTTTTCTTCAAGGAGGTCAGTGTTTCACAGATATTGCTAAATAGCAAAATATCAGTTGGCTATCACTAGTGGTTGGTAATACCTAGAGTGAGTTAAGGGTTTTAACTTGCCACCTACGTGCATCATTTCCAGGACCAAATTCTCCATCTATTCCTTTTATTTCCAATGCACAAATCCTGCTCTGAGGGTTAATCCTTCCTGCTTCACTTCCTAGAGCATTTTTCCCGTTCATGGAGCTGGGGTGGGCATGGCCTGTGCGTGACGCATCCAACCCACGGGCCACCAATTTGACACCCCTGTTCTATGACATTTTTCACATTCAATCCTAGAAGTCAGGTAGCGCTGGTGCCAAAGTATCATTGTGGAGTCAAGGCCAGGAACTTGGTTGCTAATTCCGATTACCTTACCCTCTACAAAAGGAACTCTAGAAGTTGCAGGCCTCTTATTTCTGCTGCCCCTGGTATAAGGTATTAATGCCAGAGCAAAAATGATTTTATCTTCATTCTGTGATTAGGTTCTCTTTGACAGTAGTGAAAAGTTAACAAGTTTTGGGGTTTTTAAAATTATTATTTTGCAAACTTAGGACTCATTGTGTGAGTATGACCAAAAACAGGTGATAACTTAGAATCTGCTATTCTTCTTTCCCGTTTCCTGGAGGACTCGAGATGCTCCCATCTGTGCAGAACAGTCAACTAGCATTGCTAATGCTTTTAGCTTCTGCCTGCCCTTAGGGAACACATAATACATTCAAGGAGCATCATAATCTCAACAATAAAGCAGCAGGTAGATTGAAGATTACAAGGCCCTTAATTTTTAGCAAGGAAGAGCTCTACAGAAAACCTGATGACCATGACAGTGATTTATTGCAGTCAAATGCCTCAAATAGCTGTAACAGCCTGGCTCAGACAGGCTGTCAGAACCCCATTTGTTACTTGCTGTAGGAGATACACTTGCCACCCCTCTTCTGATTTAAGACAACTGTTAAATCTTAGTCTAAGCAAATGAGAATTCACCCTTTAGATTGCATCTTCCAAGGAGGCCTGATTTTTTTTCCAGAGAATTTTTTCTTTTAGAAGTTAGGTAACATGTACATCCAGTCTCACATATTTGTACAAAGACCACTCACCAAACTAGTGGAACATTAATTCCAGTTTCTAACTTGTGTTGCCACCCTCGGCCGGATAGGAACTACTCGATTTTTTTAGGATTCAGAGACAAATGGCTCATGAAATGCCAATAAGGATTTTATTGAATCAATATAAAAAGACCTTTAGAGAAAGAAAAATATACCCATCTAGGTACATCCCTTCATCCCTTGCTCTGAAGCCCCAAAATAGCAGATGGGCTTTGAACTCAGGATTTTGGGTGTCTACAACAAGCCAAATTGTCTGGAGGCTTTTGCCAACTTTTATAATTAAGAGTTAGGGAATATAAATAATAACAACTGAACGAACCTTGGTACATTACCTTATGACTTGGTCATAACATCAAAAAGGGGACTCTTTGCCAAAGATACTTTTAGAGAAGAAAGGGCTCCTAGCAGAAAGCAGCTGGAGAAAATCTAATGACATCTCTGGGCAATAACAAGGCAACTCAGACAACTAATTCTGTCAAAAACAAAGAACTGTGCTGATAGAATATTTGTATTTCAGGGTTGAAAAGTTCTTGATGCTCTCTGAGCTTGGTGCTCTCTGAGCTTGGTTGTTTTCTTGCAGATGTTTCATTACCCAAGTAGATAACATCATCAGTATCTAGTTGGGTAGTGAAACATCTGCACGAAAACAACCAAGCACCAAGGACACCACAAAACATTTTCTGATGCTTTCTGGTCAGTAACTGGGAAACCAAGTAAGCAATCCTTTTGTTAGAATATTTTTCAGAAATGCTGTTTAGTATGCAGCCATGGCTCCCCTTAGCAAACGTTAGATTAGGGAATTTATGCTGCCCTTCTTATCTTGTTACTAGTAGGATCACAAAGAAAATAAGCAAAGGTGATAGAATGATACAATCTTCAAAGCTTACTAAACTCTTTCCACACAGGTATTTTTTATATGGGCAGAAGAGAAAAGAGGTCCACTCCAACTATCCTTTTATTCTATTATTTCATTCCACTACTCAGTTCAATACACTTGAAAGAAGCTGTGCTTGACAGGGTAACATGGAGAGCACTTGCCTATAAAGTTGGCAAGAGTCGGACATGACTGAATGGTTAAAACAACAATTAAAAGCATTCAGGAGAGAGCCTTTAGAAATTGTCAGATGAAGTTTAAAATAAAACAAAGCATAGAACTGTACTAACTCAAAACTGATCAGACTTGAGGTTTTTTTTAAAAAAATGTATTAGCAACCTTAATATTTGAGAGGATTCATAAACAATTCCCTCAGATTTCTCACAGATAAACTTGACCTTGGCTCTTCATCCTCACTTAGAAACAAAGAATGTTCATTAAAGAGGGAGATGTACAAGAGGCACTAATAGATGTCCAAGACGAGAGCCTACTAACCACTTAATGTCTTAGATGACACACTGTGTCTTCTGATTTCCATCCAACCTGCTGAGTATAAGACTGACTTATACAGCGAAGCCTGAGACTTGGATTCAGGAGAGTGTTTGGTTGGACATACCTGGATATAGGCTTTGTGTAGAGAAACACCGTGATACATCACGACGGCAACGTGACACAGCGAGTTTGACACCCATGTGATAGAACATAGACTTTACTTATGAGCAACTGCTTACATGCTCATGAATGAGTTGAATAAGAACCTATGTGGTAGGAGGTAAGGGCACAGCCAGTTTCCACTATTACATGTAATGTATGAATAAGCCATTATCAGACTCTAGAACTGATTGTTAGAAACACGTATCTGTCCATTAGCAGTTCTTAGATAAAAAGGGAAGGGGGGAATCTCTGTTGGATTTGCATAACATTCTAAGATACCAAAACAAATCCTAATCAAAGTCAAAACTAACAAAGTTTCACTAGTAAAATGCAGCCCTTAGGTTTTTAACCAACCCAATTGTCTATGTAGTACAACACAGGCAAATATATGGCTTATTTCACTATAGGCACTGTGATTGCAGAAGTCTTCAGATGTATGATGTATCTTGGTGAAAAAATTTGATTGTGATCTTTCTCTTTGTTTCTGCAGGATCTCACAGATGGACAGTTTGAGGAAAATTTGAGCCTATTGAATTTGAAGGAAGGTGTGGATTACTATCATTTTAATTGATAAGTGAGGTTATTGGCAAGCTTTTCATCATGAAATATACTAGAGGAGATACAACATTATTTTAGTCAAGATTCTTTTTCTCCTTAATTCCTCTCAAAAGAAATACAAATGCATGCGAATGTTAAAATATTATCTCAAGTCATAAAAATCAACTAGAGGTAGTATAATGTCAAGCTAAATGAATTGAAGTTTAGCTAGTTAAGAGTCATCCTCTGCCTGTATGAATGTAGCATATTCACCTAAGAAAACTCTTTCCAGAATCAAATTCAGAAGGTGGCAACGGCAAATCTTTTCAGTATTATTCCCAAGAAATCCATATTGATGTGGCTGTAATATTTTGACAAGTTTCGATGCTACTTGATGAGTTGTGGAAAGCACATCTTTGGTTATGGGGAAGAACATCTGGTTTGCACATACAGATTAAGATGTGAAAATGGAGGGAACGCTATACGATTACAAGAAGCGAATCAACATGGAGACAAAAACTAATGGCACCTATTTTTTTTCTCTTTTTCTTATTGGTGTCTGGAGTAGTCAGTCCATCTTTTTTTGGGTAACCCAACTTCTCAAAATGCTGCAGAAGAATTTTAGTTACAATGTAGTAGAACAGTAAATTTCAAATTAAACATAAAAACTGTATGAGTGTATGATGTTTAATATACCCTGCAAAAAAAGTTCTTCAAATATATCCAGATATCTCTGTCTTGCCAGTGATATCCACCATAACCCTTGTGTAATGAGTATGGTTTATGAGATGGCATCAAAGACAAACACAGAATTCTGTTATGATTGGGATTATTTTTATAAAGCCTTTACAAATCAAGCAGTTTCATCTCTTCTTTTCTAGAAATTACATTATTATTTGGTTTTCAAATTTGGTCTTCTACTTCATATGCAATTCTCTGTACTGTATGCATACCTTTTTGAAATTGTAGCTTTTTGAAATTCCAGGGCTGTACTTAACCATCCCAATTTCTCTCCCACAGCCACAAAGGCTGAAGTATCCATCATTGTCCTGGAAAGCTGCAGTTTTCTCCCAGTGGCTGCTACTCATATCTGTTTACTAGTTTTACTTCATGATCACAACCTTAAACCTCCTACAGGCCCAGGCCTGAGCTCATTATATTTGCCAACCCTAAATTGCTTCAGAGTCCTGCCTCCACCCCAATCTGCCTTCCCTCCTGGGCTCCACTAAAGTTACCTTGTTGAACTAGTGTCCCTTTGGAAAAAGTTTCATATTGTTTTGTTCCTTTTTTTTCAAGGGTCAGCTTGCTGAGAAAGGTAGGGAACATCTTAAAGAGAAATGAAGGGGGAACATAGGCCTTCCCATTACTGCAGTCTTCCATTGGCCCCACAGCTGCCATTATTGCTTTTAAAAGAAGCTTCCTTCTCCTCCTGCTAAATGGCATAGGCTTGCTTTCAAAAACCAGACCTTTTTTAGTGTGCAGTGGAACATCTGACCCAGAATATTCCTTGACTTTGATGGGAAAAGGAGACAGCTCCTCTTTTCCTAGCATCGGATCCAGCTGCAATTCCCTTTCCTTGTAACTCGAGGTATGGACAATATGAAAGAATGGTTTCAACTTTAGCCCCAGTCAATGCTTTCTATTTTGGAAACATCTAATTCTCTTCACAGCATTTTTGAGAGAAAAATGAACCCCTATACATTTCATATGGTAATTTAACAATCTTCACTGCCAGGAATAATTGGACTTTTCCTCATATAAAGTCTGCAATGCTTTGTGATTCGGTAATTCATATGAAGGGATTAAAAAGCTACATGTTATAATATCCTGAGGGAGGTCTAAAAGATCAGCATGAGATAAAACAAGGTTTACTTTTAAATATAGTTTATATCAAGAGGTTTGAAACCAGTCTCCATGATGGTCAGGAAATTAACTAGTTACTTAAGATACTCTTCCAAAGAGCTGAGACCAGCTGTGGTAACATGAATAACTTATTTATGCTTCCTCTCCCTCAGATGTTTATTGTTATGAACTTCTAAAAAACATTAAACACTTGTTTTAACTAAAATTAAATTCCTACAGAAGAAAAAAATCTTGTTGACTTTTACACAAATTTATGTTGTGTCTTAATATTTCTTCATTTGTACAGAGACATAGGAGAAGGGAAAAATACTTATGTCAACACTTTTAACAGAATACTCTTTTTACCAGGGCTATGCACCATTTGGAAAATAATTTTAAAAAGATGGTGTGTAAATATCTGAGAGCATAAATATTTTATCTTTAACCTTTAAAGTAGCCAACTCTTTCCTGGGATTGCTGTCCTCTTCAATTGCTAAGTGATTTTAAAGACAGAATTGCTTTAAAAAATTATGCACAGTTTTTACAATTCATTGTGTAAAGTACATTTTGAGAATCAAATCCAAGAAGTTGCATATTCCTATTAATTTGTATCTGATTTTCCACTCATTATAAAACAAAACAAAAACAAACCTGTCTTCCCTTTTAATTTTGCCAACCAATGTTGCTTGCATTTTTCAGCTAGTATTTCCTTGTATATTTCTTTTTAGCATCAGAAATATTGCAATACATATTAAACAAAAGTCAGATACCGTATCAAGTTTGAATGATAAATTATACTTCTGTTTAGAAAGGTGACATATTTTCAGCTAGAATTAAACAATTTATCAGGGATGAAATCCTACCCATTTTATGCTCTTCTCAAATGGCAAGAATGTCCACAGATTTCATTATATCATTTGATTGATATGTCAACTGGATAATTTATTCTCAAATGCCTTTTCTAAAGAATGAAGCTTCTACTCTTCTGCAGATAGCTTTTGAAATGGTAGATTGGAGCTATTTAAATAATGCATAACTTACTTGACAAGGTAACTTTGGTTATAATCAAATTTGGAATGCTGTAATTTAATGAAGCCAAAACAGAGCGAGAACATGCAAGAAACTGAAGTTATTTGAACTTTTCAAAACAAATTTAATTTTCAGAAACACAAAATCACCAACATATATATTATCTTTTAAAACAAAAAGATATTCTTTTAGAAAAATGAGTAAAAACAAGTACAACTTTCAAAATTAGTTTCTCATTTTTTAGCCTTCCTTTTAGCTTGATCAGTAAATACTGTTGCCAAGTTGTTGAAAAACTGCCTGCTCCTTTGTGTCTATGGATTCAAAGCACTGTAATTTCAATATTAATTGATTTCCAATTATGTGCTCTGCAGGAAAGAGGGAGAAAATGGGATTAATTTCCTGACATTGTCAAGAGTACATTTCAAAATAAATAAAAGTAACTCTTACTTGTAAGATTCACAGAATATTGTAATTAATCTGTTAGTAACAGCTTTAAAATGTCAATCTACAACTAAAGTTTCCTTCAGGCATTGTCCAATTCATAGTTTAGAACAACCTCCTATATTGACTTCCGTTACTGAGTGGTGCACTGTGTTTATATTTGTATTAATGAATGCAGTGTATCCAACAGTAATTTGTGTATTCAGAAATTCATTTAATGAAGGGCTTGTTTTCAAATTGCTCAATATTTAAACCAATCACTCTGACATTCTTCTCTTTTATTATTGAATAAAAATAGTATTCATAACTATATTCATGGATGCAATTATATATTCCAAAATGTGAAAAAAAAATCTATTTCCAATGCTTTATCTTTTTCCCCCTACAAGGAACCACATGCTCTTGGAAATTTGAGCCTTCCAAGCTGGGTAGTGCTGCATATTTTCAAATATCCCTTCTGAAAAACAGAGTAATGGGAAATCAAACTGCTGTGAAAATTCTTCCAACTTGTGGAGAATGAAATCTCCAGCTACAAGGCATACAGATGTACCTGTCACTCTTAGATTAGAAAGCCACAAACATTTCCAGATCTTTTGATTCTAAAGACGTACAGTACAGTTTCAGGACTAAATATTTATGTTCCAGTAAACCTTACCTACAATGTTTATTTTCATTACTACCATATTGTCATTTAATAAGGAATGAAAAAGACAAGCTGCCACATTCACAAGCCAGCAAACAGAATAATACCTGAAACTATCATTTCCAGTTCTACCTCACAGGCACCAGCCTAGGCACCAACTTACTACTACATGCTTCTATTGATACTTCTGCCTTAATATAGATGTGCTTAGTCAAAATCACAACATTAACAATAATATCTTCCTTTAACAAGATGATTTATAAAAAAGCACATGTGGATATTTCTCTAAACTAATACAGATGAACACACAAATACAAATCACGAATATACGGACCTGGCCGAGGTCTTTAGCAAAAAGGAATGCAACCTCCTACCACCCCACCGTCCTACCGATTGTGCCATCGAATTACAGCCCGGGGCAAAATTGCCAAAACCCAGGATGTATTTGATGACGCTGGCGGAAATGACTGAGCTTAGAAATTACATTGACACCAACCTAGCTAGGGGGTTAATTGTACCCGCCAAATCCTGTATGGCGGCCCCAGTACTGTTCAAAGAAAAAAAAAGATGGCGGCTTAAGATTATGTGTTGACTTCCGGTCTCTAAACGGAGTAGGCATACAAAATACCTACCCCCTACAGCTAATGAAGGACTTCTTGAACCACCTGTCAGAAGGCAAGGTCTTTACCAAACTAGACCTCAGAGAAGCCTATTTATGGAATAACTTCATTCTCTAGTTCAACACAAAATTTGTTTGACTTTTAGAAGGATGTTTTAGTAATTATCTAAATACTTTCATATGCTTTTTCACAACACAGAGAAGGTGTAGACTAGGCAGGTATAGCAACCTTAGTCATATTCCTACCCACATGCAGCATTCCCTGCTAACAATTAGTATAATACTGATAAATTTTAATTTGGGTTATTCTTATCACCACATTGCAGTAAGAAAATTTTTGTAATCAGCTGTACTACAAATCATGCTCACTATCTAACAGCTCAACATGAGAAATATGAAAACTTTTCAAATAACAGACTAGGGGAAGGACAATGATAACATACTTGTTTTCAATAGTTCTGCATATGCATGTGTTAAATAGGTCTGGGGTTGAGTTTCACCTAATTGTTTCCCAGAAATATTTATCAGGGCTTCATTGGTATTTTAAAACATTACCTTCACTACCAATTGGGGCTTGGGCACTTTCATTAAGTCACAGAGGTAATTCCGCTGCTTCCTCAGAAACGGCAAGTCTGCGTCCCTGTTTGAAGACAAAAAAAAGTATATATAAGTAGCCAATTCCATGCTGCTCTCCATGGTTACTAGCATCACATCCATTTTCCTCAGTGGAAAACTATTTGATTGCTATTGACAGTAAGAAAATTGGTATATCCACCCGACTTGCAGGGGAAAGGAAGATCAACTTTTAATAAGCGAATTTCTGTTCTCTGAACCTCCTGAATAGCATTCACTGTATTTAGGGCAATGCCACTTTCTAGAACCTGTAGGCAGAATCAACTAGTAGTTCCATCCCATTAGAGAAGCAAGTTTGCAAGTTCTGCTCCGAATTATAAGAGATTAAACAGGAATAAGTCAAAATGCACAAAGAACAGACATGAATGGATGCAGGAGGTGAAGGGAGATAAATTTCATTCCAAAACATTCAGACAAATAATTTTGCTCTTTTTACTGCCATGATGAAATAAAAAGACTTATTTTCTTCCACTGACACCAGGTTGCAAAACTACCTAGAGGAGCTGAAGAATCAGGTGAACTATAGCTAAAAATGGAGCTAGATATAGATTACAATCTTTGTTGGTTTATAGTTTATAAACTGATGTGATCCATGTCCTTATATCCTGACACTTATATCCTATTCCATAAGCTCTTTGTGGAATAAAGAACAACAGAACTTGTATTTCTTTTTCTGTTTCTCCCATTGTTTTCATTACTTATTTGGCTCTTTAATCTTAATCTACATCAGATTTATATCCACTTGAAGCAGTACTCTCATTCTAACAACTGGGGAAATGATGTGAATTCTGTTTCATTGGATATGACAATTCTGTTATTTTCTAGTCAGAGGATATAATCTGGCTGCCTCTTTTAATGATGCAATAGGTTGGGAGAAGGCCAAAGAATTCAACTAATTTTTAAAAATTATTTGGGGAGCTTCTGAAGAATTAAAGGCTCTTCAGGTTTTGTCTGGAATCCTGAGTTCACATCCCAATTTCTGAGCCATAAGATGGCAGGGAAGATTCTGGAACTAAACTGGATGATAAAAGATATGAAAAAGTATTTTAAAATCTTTTATCACCAGCCTTATATATGGATTCAACTCCTGGCAATTCTTCTCTACATAGAAGTGGTGATCTGGAAACAATCACTCAGACTGATAATTCCTCATGTCCAGCTATGAAATTCAGGAAGAGGTATCATCCCCAAACTTTAAAAATCTGTCTTCTCTGTTCCACCCCCAAATCCCAAGTAGGGTCTCTTTTCAATAGGAAAAGAGACTTTAACCTCACCTGCCCTCAACATTTCCATGACTTACTTTAAAGGAAAAACTCTACGTTAAACAGTTATGGCTTCATCTGTAACAGATCTTATGAAATGAAATTATTAGTTTTTGAGACGTGCAGCATTTTTATTTCCTGAAGGGGGACTATGCATCCTATACATGACTCTACATATCGATAGTAAAAGAAATGCTGAGACAATGTAGGAAGAGTTAGGTAGTGTAATGTTAGTCTCAGCTACCTACTACAATCAATCAAAGCAAGTAAGCAAATAAATAAAATAGCTTTGTACTGAATTATATACTATATTGTACAGTAAGCTGTAAGCTGCTACAGGTTATCAGCTAAATTTCAAAGAGGTTTACAAACAAATCCTTTTACAAAAGTGGTGACTTTGGTGTCACAAAGTTTGATTCACACAAAACTTTGTAAATCCTCAATGTGTAATTTATGTCAGGTACAGGGGTGAAATGTAAAAATGTTTGCTACTGGTTCTGAGAGCGTGGCTTGATGGGCGTAGCTTGGTGGTCATGTGACCAGGTTGGCCAACTTGACGTCACTCACTGTTAGAGCCAGGAGCTGCATATTTTGAAGCACATTCTGCCCTTCTGAAGCCCCAAATGCTTTGATGTTCCCTCTGTTAGATATTGGGAGCAATCAATCATTGGGAGCAATGAGCAGGTAATCCAGAAACAGAGTGAGGTAGTTTTCACTCCGGTCCGATGTTGGGTGTGAAACCTGGCTGACCACTGTTTGGTCAAAGTTCACTATAAAAGGAGGCACCAGTCAAGGGGCTGTTGCTAGTTGCTGGGGTCTTCAATAAAGAGCTGTTGTTACAATTCACTTTTCTCGCGTCCTCATTTCAACCGAACCTCGGATCAAACACTGACGACGAAAGTGGGATCGAGGACAACAAAGGAGAAAATTGACCACATGTCAAAGTCCCATTGCAATCCCTCCCCAGGAAAGAAATACTCTCAACACCAGGTTAAAGAGTAAAAGCTTTTACT
>JANHFM010002315.1:48977-65402 GCA_032468115.1 Grayia smithii
AAAATTTTTTCTTTAAAAAAAAAACAGGTTGTCAAGTCCAGGTGGGGAAAGTTACTGTGTCCTTCTATCTGGAGCTTTGGGAAAGTAGAATGGTAACCTTCAATCAACCCATGTAGTCCTACAATCTGTCTTTCTGTTCAGATACATCTTTTTTGATCAGGATGGGAAGTTATCTTTCCATGAAAAAATTAGGCTTTTCTTAAGAACCTTTTCTTACATATAACAAAAACCTAGATTTAGGAAGGCTTTTTTTTTCAGTTTCCAAGCTGGAAATTTAGAATCAAGGAAACTCTTGCTCTACCAAGAGTATCTCCTAAAAAGGACTACAGAAACACAAATGGAGTAGAATTTGATCTAAGAAACTCCTTTCAAAAAAGTTAAGAGGTAACCAGCTGTTTTCTTTAGATCTAAACAGTACATAATAGGATTGCCAACTCTCTAATAATTATTTGAAAATCTTGAGATTTTTCCTGTCTTAATATTCTAAATAGCAATGCATCTGACTCATCTGATACAGTTTCCGAAATAAGGTTTCACCATAAATAATTTTGATGCTTCTTTGCAGAGGCATATTTAGTGGCAGTCTAGCTATTCATAAAGCAATCTTATTTTAAAGAGTCTATTATCTCTCAAGGTCATATTGATTTGACTGAAATTCCAGTTCACTGATATTCTGTATTTCTTTCAATAAGACCAGATCTGTTTTAAGGATTAGCTACCCAAATGACTAAAGAAACTGCCCAGAAAACGTGGATTGCTTGAGGCTTATTCTTGTTGGCTAGCAAAATGGTTTGGCTTCCACTTTCCAGATTTGTAAAACAGCTGACCATAGAAAAGAAGACAGGATTCAATTTTTTATGTTATAAAAAATAACTGGCAAGATATCGTCATACCCAGGAGCTTGGCTAATTGCCGGAAAGGGGGAAAATAACTTAGCTGAATGGTTTTAATTAGATTAAAACTGATTTCCACACCTAAAACAAGAAAAAATGTTTTAAGTGGGCTGGAATTCTTTTTTTCCAAATTTCTTGTTCGAAATGAATCCATGAGCCATGAAGGTAGGTATATGGAACGCTCATTTTCTGTACTGTAGAAGCATAATAGCTTTACTGTCCAATATCTATATTACTATAAAGTCTGCATAAAAAAGCCCTGAAGAAACATGAGATTACTCATACCATATCTGAGATTTAAGATTGAAATAGCAACAAAATTAATTATAAAAAGAATTTACACTGTAGTTAAAAATTAAATACAGACTACATTAATTTATTAAAGTATACAAGATTCAATTTTAAACCTAGGCAGCTTTAATTCTAAAGAAATAGTGCAATACTAAAAAACAAGCAGTAGATAATATATATATATATAGAGAGAGAGAGCCAATTTGGTGTAGTATTTAAGGCACCAGGCTAAAACCTGGTGGAGACTTACTTCTAGTCCTCTGTTAGATGCAAAATCAGTTGCATGACTTTGGGCCAACCATTCTCTCTCTGTCCTAAGAAAAAGGCCATGGCAAACCACTTCCGAAAATCTTGCCAAGAAAGCTTCAGGAACTAGTCCAGGCAGTTGCCAGGAGTCAACACTGATTCAAAGGCTTAAATTAAACAATAAGCCACATAAAAGCCAAAGATGTCTATCACCAAGGCTTGTTCGAGAGCCAGAAAACCCAATCAGAGAAGCATTATGTGCCTCAGAAGCAAACAAAAAAAGGTTTATGCCCAGATTTAATTTTTTTTTTTTAAATGGCTTCATCTAAAGCAGTAGTTCTTAAATGGGGGAAGGGGGTATATCCTGAAAATACTGGAGCAATTTGGAGCTGCTTGTTGGTGAATCAGTTTTGGTCCATGACTCTGCTCCAAGAGTTTTATTTTTCATGGTAATGGGTTTTTTCCCAGGTTTTTTTATTTATTTGATTTATTTATTTGATTTATATGCCGCCCAACTCCCAGAAGAGTCCAGGTGGAGTCCGGGTGTTACAAAACACCCCCCTCCCCATTATTTTTATAAATAACTCAGGGTGGAGAATATACCTAATTCTTCCCTCCTATTTTCCCCCGTGAGGTGGTTTGGGCTGAGAGTGACTGACCCAAAGTCACCCAGCTGGCTTTTGTGCCTAAGGCGGGACTAGAATTCACAGTCTCCTGGTTTCTAGCCTGGTGTCTGAACGACCAGGCCAAATGGCTCATATGTTAGTAGATCTACTTTCATACACATATTGCACGTTCTTTAAGTTCATCTATGTTATTTGTGGGAATAACTGCTGAGGCTGCATTAACTATAATAAAAGTAAATTAGAATTTACTAAAATGATAGATTGACATTTGACTGGTGGAGATTTGAACTCACAGCTTTGCACTTTTATAAAACTAGTCATTCATACTAATAGGCTACATAGTGGTGATCAGCAGGATAAAGCTTATTTATTCACCGAAAATGTATTAGGTCAGCTGACAGAAAGCAGAAGGAATACAGTGGGGGATTCTTGAAAGGAAGAGTAATTCTACTTCCATTCCAAAATGGGCAGTTTTGCTGAATTAGGTTCTTCCTTTTAATTGTGTAACTCTAACATGCTTTTGACAGCAGCAGAAGGAAAGCTTCCAAAGATCTTCCAATCCCTCACCACCACCACTGCCCCCAGAGAATTGGAGCTTGCCATCTCTGGGTCCACAGAGAGGAGCTGTCCAAGCCAAGAGGTCAGAAAACATCCCCTGAGCTATTTTACCTCAGACCCTCCCCACTGCTCTGAAAATCCAGGTGGGGGTTGACTGAAGGTTCCCTGTCAAGAGTAGGAGTATCTGAAGTGCATGTGCTGTGAGTTCTAGTCCTGATTTAGGCACAAAAACTGGTTGGGTAACTTTGGAGCAGTCACTTTCACAGCCTCACTCACTTCATAGGGTGGTTGTGGGGAAAACAGGAGAAGGGAGGAATATTAGCTATGTTCACCACCAAGAATTATTTATATTAAAAAAATAAAGATTGGAAAAAATCAATCAATCAATCAATCAATCAATCAAACAAACAAACAAACATTTTCATGCTCTCAATGAATGTTGTTTCAACTATTTGTGGACCAAAGCAAATTAAAAGAACGGCAAGACAGAAAGAGGGAGAGAAATGCTTTCTACATTCCCTACAATCTTTCAGAGGAGGAGAAGGGAGAGAAAGGGAGAAGGAGAGGATGGAGAGCACTACAGGGGAAAATGATGAAAAGCCTGAGCTAACTCTTAAAGAAGTCCAATCCACCAAGATTGATCTGCTTGCCTTCCTGCACCTCCTTCCTACTCTGAAAATTAAAATCAGGAGCTGGTCACTCTCTGTTTGCTCCATTTAGTGCCTCCCAAGTAATGAATGCTCTTTGTGAAGCTCAGGAGAAAGGAAGTTTTAATTTCTGTTGTACATTTTACTGTTCATTAAGGATGTACAAACCATTCTATAGGAGAGACAGTTCATTTGGGTGGTGTGTGCCCCAAATAAAGCCTGTATGATTCAGGGGCGTTGGTCTATGAGGAACAAAATGATTTGATCCTGTAGACCAGGCGTGTCAAAATGGCAGCCTGCAGGCCAGATATGTCACACACAGGCCATGCCCAGCCCGGCTCCGTAAAGACAAAAAATGTCACAATATGTCATGATCTGGCCTGTGACGTGATCAAGTTTGACACTCGCATTGTAGACAGATACATTTTTGTGCACTGTTTCTAGATTATTTAAAATGCTGACACTGCCTTAAAGCAGTACATCAAAATTGTGCTCCAGTCAAACTTGACTTCTAGGGACAACCATGTGGGATTTTTTCTTGATAACAATATGGAAATGGTTAACTATGGGCTTCTTATGGATTTTATTTTTTTATTTAATTCGTATTTATTTAATTTTATTCATTCATTCATTCATTCTCCTCACTCTATACTACAGGTCTCAGATTTCTCCTAGAGACCTCCAATCTGAACAATTACCAGGTCAGATCCTGCTTAGGTTTTTGAAATCAGCCAAGCTTGTTTAGGTGCTGCTTCATTACCAATAGCTAAAATCACATTACAAAGTATTCCAAAAGTTGTTTTTTTTTAAATACTTGCTGGAAACCAAAGCTTCACAATAAACTTTGGAGGGAGAGCACATGTTGTATATGTATCATTAAAACCAACAAGAGACTTATTAACAAATAACTCTCACTGATTTTAATGTGACCTAAATTTGTAAATGCACCATATTAGCATGGCTTTAATTTTCAGGAAAAGGAATACTAGTTTCAGAAGGAATGTATGTTTGTGAATGCTTTTTGAAATAACTTAAAGTTTCTCTTATTATTACTGATATGTGCAACGCTACAGGATGAAAAAGTGGTCTGTAAGCAAAGTGGTGCCAACTACTTCAAGCATATTAAATCACAATAGATTACTACATCTTGCATCTTCATACTTGTATTAATGGACCTGTATTCCTACTGATCAACAACTTGCTTCCAGAAATTGGCAGCCAACACTATTAACTCTTAAGTAATATTCTTAAAATATCCCTTCTGTATGATAGTGATAAAATTGTTCCAAGCAAGTGGTAAGTTTTTATTCACTTACTGTTGATTCAGTTAAGCCTCCAATTGATACAGTGAGACCTGTTAGAATGTGGTAGCGATAGGACGCTAATCCCAAAAGCTGTGTGACTCTGGGGAAGGCCTGGGATGGAGCATTCCAATTGAAAGTTACCGCTTCTGACCTGTGAAAAATATTGAAACAAGTACAAAAGAAAACAGGTCACCCAAATGTAACTATCTTTCATGCTTCTTTTTTTTTTAAACTTAAATCTTGATTGCCAAAACAAAGACATTGTTTTTGCTATTCAACAGAATAAATGTATCTTAAAGCGTGCAGTATTATTTCACCATCTTCTGGCATTTTTTTAAAGGTAAGACTTAAAACAATACATTAGTGGTTTTCGCTGCAATTACGAGGCAAATCATGCTTTGAGTTGCAAAATATTCTGGATAGGGCAGCTCTACTGAAGTATGAATATACTACAAATGAGTATTTAAAAGCCCTAGCTTGGAGGGAGCTGGACAAGGATGTGAAACAACTGAAAAGAAAGTGGAGAAAGTTTTTAATACTAACATCACTGCTTCTGGATAATACCCACTTGAAGTAGTTCCTCTTTTCAAAACAGATTTCCAGTCTATGGTTACAGACATTTGCCTATAACCACGACTTAAATTGATGGATTTCTTTTCACGTATACAGCCAAAGGTCTCTTGTACATTCAAGACTGATTACCTTGGAAATATCCTCTCCAAGTCTTCCCGATGGGGTATGTGTGGGACTGGAGGGTTATCACAGTAAAGAAGGGTAAGGAACACAGATCCTGCATGAGCTCGAAATCGGTCAATTTTTTCAGCTGACTGTTGAGCCACAGAGCACATAATCTGTTTGGAGCTGAAAGTTAAAACACTATTTAAAAGACAAATCCAAATCATACATTGCAAGGTTTTTTGTTTTGCTTTGCCCTGAATAACCCTCCTCCCACACCAATCTTTCAGACTTCTGCTAAGAATTCTTTCCAGAAAGGTGAAAAAAAAAAAAGAATGGTTGTAAAAAAAAGAAAAGAAAAAAAAGCAGTATCATTATTTTTGCCACAAGGTTGAGGAACAACCCATTTAGGATACTTAGATCTCAGGTCTCTCAGTAGTTGCAGTGGGTAAGATTTAGGACAGGAAGACCCAAGATTAAAATGGTGAGTGGGCAGCCATTGCTTCCCAATTCAACCTCTTTGAGAAGTTACAATCCACATTCCTTGAGCCCAGACAGATGCAAGACAGGACCTGCTTAGGTCTTTCATTAACAATAGTGATGGAAGCAACTGATGACAATCGGTAGGGGTGACTCTTGCAAAAGGCTGATTACTTAACCTAAAGCTGGTTAAGTAATCTAAAGGCTGACATATAATGTTTGGAAAGTACATACACGTTTGCATCAATTAAGGCTGGCTCAGTCCTGGTTAACAACAGGGTTATTTCCATCAGACTCGTCATAGCAGCTTCTCTTACCCTGTTGAAGTAAGCAACCGCAGACATAATTTGCTAATGTTAACTTCTAGAAAGTTTCATATAAATTTATAAGTACATCATGATTCTGTGATCAGAATAAAATGCTTTGGTGTGTAGGTCAATAACGGCTCCAAGATGTTTTTGTTTGGGGAGGTAGAGAACTGAAGCAAAGCAAATCAGAGTCAATCAGGCATACGAATTTTGCAGCCAAACCTCGAGGGAATTTTCTACATGCCATGTCTCTATTAATGCTCACCTCATTCATATTCAGCTTTCAAAGAACGCATATGAGTTTATGTGCATGGTGACTAAAAATAAGCAATAATTGAAGAAAGACAGTAACTCTCTCATGCAGAGGCATGAAAACTTGAATTCACGGGTAGAACTGAGAAATGTTTCAGTTCCTAAAATAATGCTTACCCCAACCTTAAAGTTCAAGCATACAATCTTCACTGTTGATAGTCATCTTTATTAATTATAGGGTTTCAAAAGCACAAAATATACCCAGCTCCATTTTTGTTTTGCTTTCATTTTCCTAGAGCTTCTGAAGCACACTAGTAATTTGGTGTCACATCATCTATTTATGTTTGCTTTTTAAAATAATTCCTCCAATAGGTGTGTGAAGCATCTTTCATCCCAACATCCAAAGGGCAGGCTAAAAATTTCAACTCTGTTTGGTGACACTGCTTCACCATCATGCTTCCACCAGCCTTTGCACTATTGTGCAATTGGGCTGATGTACTGGCCACAACTCCTACTGGACAAAGATTTTTTTGGGAAGACTTAATCACACTGGATTACACCTTTCTGGAACTTGATAGAACATTGTGCTAATTAGTTATAGATCAGTGTACCAAAATCAATCTCATCCATTTTGAAACCACTCTATTTTTATTCAATAAATACCATGTTTCCCCAAAAATAAGGCCCTGAAATAAGCGCTTGGCCTTATTGCCATGCACTCAAAAGCCTGATTGGGCTTATTATCAGGGCATGTCTTATTTTGGGGAAAACGGGATATATAAGTTTAATGTGACTAAATGTAGGACATTTATGATCGTGTCTTTACTTAGTTTTCAGCCAAATAGGAAAGAGTTACTTAAATGAAAGAGACAGGCCCTGCCATCCGCTCAATCTATATGACAAGACGTAGAAAGGAATGGTGAAAAAAGACAACAGTTCATTAAGGTCAGAAAGAACTGGAAAGCCATATGCTGGCATTCACATGCAGTTACATGCAGATATGATTCTATCTTCCAGTGAAATGCTCACTGAAATATCAGTTTGTGGAACTTGTTCCTTTGAACAACTGATTGGAGGAACAAGAATCATAATCATATCACTGACTTCTGGAACAAGGATGTACTGCCTTCAGCCATTCTAGATGTGGACTATCAACTAGAACAGGCTACCTTATACGGGCTGCAATATTCAGACAATGAGTAGAAGGAAAAAAACAGTAAAGAAAGGCCTAGCACACTGCTGCCATCCAGCAGTCGTCCAGAAGTTTGCAATCCAATCTAGGACATGATATCCTTATGTCCATTGGAACGGATTTGTTTCTGGCAAAGAAAACAAAGCAAGCTTTTTTCAGCTGCTCCTTTTTGGCTGAAATTGTGTACCAACGAGTGCTTTCCTTGCCACAATGTTTTTCTTGCAAGTACAGATCAGATATCGTGGCCCTAAATAACCTGAACTTTTCTCTAGGTGTTCCTATTATCTGTATGATAGTATGAAGAGAATGACCAGTCTTTTTAAACAGGACAGGTTGGTATCCCTTATGGACAGGACTACAGGGCTGTATAACACTTAAAAAAAAAACTTCAAGAAAACACTTTTGATCTTGCACAAATAAAACACTTGCCGTGTTTCACAAAATCTGAAAAAAAAGATACAAATTACATAGCTCTTTTCATGAACAGCAAAAATTGCTCTGCCAGGCAAGGTTCAAAGCACTTCTTCCCAATAATTTTCAATCCATATATTATCCTAATTGAATATTTTTTTAGCATTTCTTAGATTTCTTTTTAAACAGAGGAAAATCTATATTTTTGCAATATTAAGAAGGAGTCAAGACTTCTTCTTACATGGCCCTGCTTTTTTACAGATGGATACCTACTCATTCTGTTAAATTAACAATGCAGCTCACAATCAATCTCATTTGTACACACAAAATCTTGATAACCTCATATGGGGTTTTATATATATATATAAACCCTATATTTTTCACACATTCTAGGCTTATGCTATTTATGGGAATCAATCAATAGCTCAAATAAGATATCACTGCAAGCAAACAACTGAATCAATACAATATCTATATATCCTTCTTATCAAACATTAAAGTTTTAAAATTTTCCAACAACAATTTTTACAAGCTATCCAAAATATTCCCATGTATGTATGTATTTATTTAGAAAATTTATATAGCCGCCTACTTGCTCATACCAATTTAGGCAGCTTAAATATGAACAATAGCCAAATTCAATTAACTAGGAAAAGTTACAGCTGCAGGATGATATTGCTATATTAATCAGTCCTTCTCCTGATGCTAATTTTCTGCAGTGAAATATGCTGTCAACAAAAAAAGAACCCTGTTGAGCAAATCTAACCCTGTTTCCTTGCTTGTCCAAATCAAGCAAGAGAAGACACCTTCTTCAGAAGAAATCATTTTCAAGGACCAAATCAAAATATGTGCAACTAGGTGAAGATTTGATTGCTTCTTCACACAGATCAACCTCCTATGGATTCACATAATCAAGCTAGAACCTGGCATTAGATGGCTTTACTTCTGGGCATTCATTAATTGACTATTTAAAGATAATTGTAATGTAGAATTTAAAAATAATTCTGTTTTAATACTAGTGACAACAGTGAAAATGGATATTGAATAAGATAATGAAAAGATAATGAAAGACACAGAAAAGATAGCAAAAGTGCACCCAGAAAGACGGTTTTTTTAAGAACACAAAAATGTGCATTGTAATAGTGAATGCATGCATTTTTCTGCAAAACGATCTACTGAACACCTCATCTGATCTGTTACATTGCCAGTTTTATAACTCATTCCCAAGAAATCTATCTATATCACAACATGGCAACACATGTTATGCAGTTTTGACTTTTTAATGGAAAATTAAAAATAATGAATATGTAAATAAGAATTAGGGTTTCTGTCTCCGTTTCCCTGCACAAGCATGCACACACGTGCATACTCATACACCCACACAGAGAACAATTAGACCACTTTCAATCAAAGAACTCTTTTTCTTTTTCACATATCTTGCTCTTAAGGTTTTTATATTTAACACCTGTAGTCAAAATTTGGACAAGTCCCAGCAAACAGTCTGTCAAAAGGAATGTTGAGTTTGCATATGGAAAATACAGTTTGTTAGCTTTCCCACGAATCCTTTAAAAAAAATAATCAAAGCTTCGTGTACATTCCTATTCCTTTTGGATGTTTTTTTTCCCACTGGAGCAGACACACACCTCAGAAAGTATTTTCCGAAGAGTACCCGCACATTCAATTCTCCTTTCAACCCATTGGATACCTAGCATTCTGACTCTGAGAAAGGTTTGAGAACTTAAAGAAGAAGCTTTGAGTTAGTGGGGTTTGACTATCAGGTCAGAGTTAAGAGATATCATATTTTTCAGAGTATACGATGCTCCGGAGCATAAGACGTCTTAGTTTTTGGGGAAGAAAATAGGAGGGGAAAAAAATTCTGCCTCTGCCTACCAAGTATTCTTCTGGCTAGCGTCCTTAACCTGGTCAGCTTCAGTACACTAGTTCACTGGTTGTGAGCGTACGCACGTTCGGGCTGATAAGCAGCTTCAAAAACACAGCTGATCGTTGGAGGAAGCTCCAGTGAGTAAAGCAGATGAAGCGCAAAAGCAGTAAGACAAGGGAACAGCTGTTCCAGGTTGCCATTTTGGGCTCCATGCCTCACGTTTTCAGCCCCCAAATACTCTGTTTGAGAGCTGTTCAAGACTGTGGGGATCGCCAAAGCACATTGCTGCTGATTCCCACCCGAAAATGCGATGTGCAGAGGCCAAAAACGGGATGTGCAGAGGCCTAAAACTTGATGTGCGGAGGTGGCGATTGGAGGCAACGTGCTTTGGCGATCCCTGCAGCCTTGAACGGCACTCAAATGGAGCATTTGGAGGCTGAAAACATGAGGCACGGAGCACAAAAACGCAAACCATTGTCTGTGGCAACCTCTGCAGCCAGGAAGAGGACGCGCGGAGGCCAAATGGTGGGGGCTGGCTGGTGGGCAGGGTTACATTTGGAGTATAAGAAGAACCCAAATTTTCAGCGTCTTTTAGGGGGGAAAAGTGGGTCTTATACTCTGAAAAATACGGTATATTATTTAGCACAGAAACAGAAATGCTAATTTTGAAACATTTAAATTTAATATTTCTGTCCTGAAATATGTGTAAATTCTAGAATAAGCATGGATATAAATTTGTATCTATGTTTATTCTGGAATTAAGACTTAATTCAGGATAAATTCAGGATATATATATTCTAGAATAAACATGGAAACAAATTTGTGAATATATCGTTGGAATCTCTGTTATATTTTCCCAAAATGTTAAATATTCTGGAAAGGGATAGCAGAGAAAATATTCCTTTCTTAACTAACTCCACATTCTTACTTAATACTACCCCTCTATCTACAACAACTTTCTGTAGGTTTTTTCTTTCTGATCTAATAGTAGCAGAAGGAATCATTCACAGCAGTAAGCTATAACTGCCCTAATATGATTTGGGACCCCAAAATTAAACATGTCTTTAAAAAAATAAACAAAAAGTAAAATCTAAATATGGATTTCCCATTACCATCATGTCTCCAATCACTCATTGCATGTTTATGCTATGCTATCTTTGAATTTGGTTACATTCTGAAGCTACAAATTATACGCTCAATTCTTTCTACATTCTTTCGCAGAAGTTTCTTTAGCATGTAAGCATGAAATATGCTAGAAAATATTTTTAATTGATTGGTTTAAGGATACATGTAGCAATTTAAAACAAAAAATAGTTCACTTTTTTGTTTGCTGCAATGAAAACTTGCACAAAACCTATTTCTTTAATTTTAAAACTCCTTAATTTAAGTATCTTGGCTCTCCATAACTTAACAATCAAAATAATACAAGTTGAGCTCAACTTTTGGTGATTTCATGGCTACATGAAAATCCAAATAGTTGGCCAAATAGTTTCCTTGGCAGCTCTAGAGAAATGGTTTGCCACTGTCTTCTTTCAGGTTATAATTTTGATTTCCCAAGCTAGCCTATAACAGCCCTGGAGCTTCCCAGTCCTGACCGGGTCTGATCTTGCTTAGTTTTGTGCAACCAGGCAAAGTTATGCAATGCAATTTAATAATAGGAAAATTCAAATGTTCATGTAAAACAAATTCACTTTTTGTTAAGCTATGAGTACAAATGGTTAGACATTTATGTTTTTATTTATGTCAAAATAAAACTTTGTGGTTTGTAGATAATAGAGATAATGGAAAGCAGTTGCTCTTTAAAATAATGTGTGCAAAATGTGGCTTGTAAGAGGTAGCAATGTAAGAAGCGAAGGAGTCCAACTGTTGGTACAACTACACCCTCTGCTGTTTAATCACCATAATGGAATATCAGAACAACTAATCTGTTCTTTCAGAGTGAAATAAAACTAAGGAAATTTTTTGAATTAAATTAAACTAAGTGACAATTAAAAATAAACATTTGGAAGGTTTCTCATGGAAGAAGGCCTCAAAAATAAGTAAAAGTAAGATGCCACATTTTCACATTTTCTCTGAGTCTATCATTTTTGCTTTGCATTATAGAACAAATCTGCAACTTTATCAAGACCACATTCATCTTACCATGCTCCAACATCGCCTCGGCTGTCTGTTGTGTAATCATTCAGACCATCGAACAATATGTTGTATATCTCTGTAACGTTACTTTTACACACAAATTCATTTGGTGATCCTTCTCCTTTCACCCCTACTGTCAAGCAAACTCTAAAGGTAGAAGGAAGAAAGCTAATTATTATAATTATATGATATTTAAAAAACCCATAACATTTGTGCATTAACAAATTTCTGCTTAACCCAATAAATAATTGAATATCTCAATACCACCTATTTATCAAAATATAAATAATCCATTTTACAAGTAGTCCTTGACTTATGTCCATTTATTTAACAATGGTTCAGAGTTATAACAGTGCTGGAAAAAAGTGACTTAGGGCCTGTTCTCAAAGTTGTGACAATTGCACTACCCTCCAATCACATGCATGCTATTTGGCACTTGGCAACCAACTCGCATTTACGACCACAACTAGGATAGTTGCAATATTCTACAGTCATGCAATTGTGATTTGCACACTTCCAGATGGCTTTCAACCAGCAAAGTCAATGGGAGAAGCTGGGTTTACGTTATGGTTTGAATAACTTAATGAACATTTGATTCACTTAACAACCATGGTGATTAACTTAATTATGTGATGAAAATGGTGGTAAAATCTGGTCCAGTCACCTGATAACTCGCTTACAACCACATCACTTACCAACTGAAATTCTAGACCCAACTGTGGTCAGTCAGTCAAGAACTACCTTGATATTATAAAAGTTTAGTTCTTTCGATAGACAGAGTTATAAATAGATATAGATATACATAGTGGTGGGTTTCAAACTTTTTTACTACCAGTTCTGTGGGTGTGGCTTTGTGGGCGTGGCATGGCTTTGTGGGTGTGGCTTTGTGGACATGGTAGGGGAAGGATACTGTAAAATCACCATTCCCACCCCCACTCCAGGGGAAGATTACTGCAAAATCCCCATTTCCTCCAGATCAGCTGGGACTCGGGAGGCAGAGAATAGATGGTGGTGGGGCCAGGCAGAGGTGGCATTTACTGGTTTTCCAAACTACTCAAAATTTCCGCTACCGGTTCTCCAGAACTGGTCAGAACCTGATGAAGGCCACCTCTGGCCAGACAGATAGATAGACATAGTTATAGATAGAGTTATAGATAGATAGAGTTAAGATAGATAGATAGATAGATAGATAGATAGATAGAGTTACAGATAGATAGATAGATATGAGAGAGAGAGAGAGAGAGAGAGAGAGAGAGAGAGAGAGAGAGAGAGAGAGAGAGTGAGTTTTGGTATTACATCTTTGTTATGTAGAATTAACTGTAGATTGGGAGGGGAAGAAAAGGGAACATATTTATTTATTTATTTATTATATTATATTTATTATATACATATTGCTCAGGTGATTGTAATATTCTCCTAGACAAAGTTTTTTTTTATACCTAATGATATAGAGAAAGACCCGAGTACAGAGGGAAATTTAGAGGGAATCATTCTATCAGCATTTCAGCTTGCTCCTAAGTGACAAGTTGTTTAGCAGTTTTACATAAAAGGGTGATGTTTTACTAGTCCCTTAGGTCTTATGATCTCTAACAGGTTGAAAGTTACAGGACATGCAAGTACTCTTGTCATTTATAATGGATAATTAACAAAGTAAGCAATTTCTTCTACTAACAAGTTGCCACTGGAAGCAAAACAGGGAGTCCTGGAGAAAATCCCACTGGCAAAGATTATATGGCTTGTCTGAGACGCACAATTTCCATCGTCATTCCCTACGTATCATGTTACAGGTACTGCTTTTTCCAGGGCTTTCCCCACAGATTACAAAATTCATTCTACATAGTTTATACCAGTTCTTCCCAAACTGTGGGGTGTACCTCCCTTGGGGAAGTATAGAGTCCATGGGAGGTGTGAAAAGTCTTTTAATTTATTAAATTTATAAGCTGCCCATCTCACTATTGAAGTGACTGGGTGGCTTACAAAATAATAAAAAGTTGTAGGTAGTTGCCTATTTTAACATCTAAATCTAGAAGAAGAGATACAGGTAGCCCTTGATTTAGGATTGAGTCCAAAATTTCTGTTGTTAAGTGAGACACTTGTTAAATGAGTTTTGCCCCATTTTTACATCCTTTCTTGCCACAGTTTGTTGAGTGAATCACTGTAGTTGATAAATTCATAATCCAGTTAAGTGAATTTGGCTTCCCCATTGACTTTGCCTGTCAGAAGGTCACAAGTGGTGATCATGTGATCACCTGACCCCAGGTCACAACAACAGTCATAAGTATGAACCCATAGCAAAGCATCTGAATTTTGATCATATGACCACAGGGATGCTACAAAAGTTGTAACTGTGAAAAATGGTCATAAATAACTTTTTTCAGTGCTGTTGTAATTTTGGTCACTAAATGAACTGTTGAAAGTCGAAAACTACCTGTACTTCTGAGTATGTAAAAAATTGACTTGTAGATGAAAATTCTAAGATTACTGGCAGGTTGGAAACCACCTAATATGGCTTCCAAGTCTGTTTACAGTGTAAACAGCCAGATTTTTTAACTACAGCTCTGAAAACAAGGCTTTTAGTAATAAATCAATACTGAGGTTTTAATCCTATCATGTATTATTTAATATTTTATTTCATAAATTATTTTATCCAATGCCAAGTTTAGTTTATATTCGTAACTTGCTTTTAAGCCTTTTGGCCATCAAAAAAATTGATTTATGTTCTTACCACTTTTGTTAAGTTTTGTCTGACAAGAAAAACATGGCAAGGGACATATTTATCAATTTATTTATGTAAATTAATTCACAGTATTATGTTCTTAACTACGTTCACTACTAGGTATATGAAACAGAAAGGATTACATACTTTGCAACAGCTTTGAGGCCATCTCTTCTGGATTCAGCAAAACTCACATTTCCAGAAACCGAAGTGGCTTTTTTCAAAGCATCTAAAACCTTGAAGAATAAAAGAAAATCCAAACGCTAAACCAATACTGGACTATGTTTCTCATAAAGTATTAGGCAGAATAATGGAGATGAAGGCAGTTACGACAAAGTGAAGAAAAATGGTAGATGATAATGAAAATATGTAGTAGTTTTGCATATTAGAAAGCAGACCTTTCATGTGGTTTATTAGAGGTGGTGCATTACATTCAGTCAGATATCAAGGTTGGTTTTCATTTACAAGGGTGACAAGACAAGCCTAAACCTGCCCCGTTTCAGTTCTGTATTTCCATGAAGTTTGGCTTCCGTGAACCTCCAGCACATTGCAAAAGACGAATTAGCAGCACTTGCGCATATACCCTACCACCCAAGTCATTCACCGAAAGAGCAAGAGGCGGATTACTGGATTCAGTATCCACCCAGCCTGCCCCTGAATCAAATTGATCCTAGTAATCAGGCCCCATTGGATGTCCC
Organism: Grayia smithii; assembly: GCA_032468115.1. Classification (NCBI taxonomy): domain Eukaryota; kingdom Metazoa; phylum Chordata; class Lepidosauria; order Squamata; family Grayiidae; genus Grayia; species Grayia smithii. Next base: position 64,293 of record JANHFM010002315.1, read on the forward strand.
TCGCAATGGATCTTGTTTATATTTTGTTCCACCTTGCTGATGCCTATCCCATCCTTCTGAGTGGATCGTACAATAATAATTTTGTGATCTGTTTCTGACTGGTTGCTTTGGCCATACGATCTAGTTTTCAAAAGTTAACCTTTTATTACTTCCACCTCAACCATTCATAAGCCAGCTGTGCTTTATTTAAGAAATGTGATAATTCCTTACAAGCAACTTTTTTATGCACAAAAATCACATAGCTAATCAGTCTGAAATTTCACATTGATATTCTCAAAATCCATGACATTTTGTCTTGAAACCACCAAATACTTACAGTGATCATCACCACTGTTAGGGTTTATAAGCCATATAGTCCCAACTTCTATGAAATCTGTTATCCTGCAGCCATTCCAATCAGGATCTATATCACTATCTATACTCTCCTTGAATCAATCCATCAGCCACATAGGGGTAATTTTTGCAGTTGTCTCTTTTCTGAATTGGCAGTGGTGGCTTCTCCTTTGAGATTGTCCTTGCAGACCCTTAAATACCCAACCTCCACATAGTGCTGAGCAACAGTGGGAACAGGGGCAGGCCGATGATCTTATGGGATATCCAATCCACATCCAGCAGCTGTCATCTGGCCCACTCACTACTCACACTCATTACTCCTGAAGGAGTTCTGCTGATCCATAGAAGGATCAGCAGAATGTAACATTTGTATCTTCCCATTGCTTCAGCCAGTTCTGTACTGAATAAGACAGGACTCTACTTTTTGAACAATGTAAATTATGGATTTTGGCTGTGTGTGCCGGAGAGTTGGTGCTTCACGGACATAATGTGTGGGCCCCTCCCCTGATGAAGGGCAGGAAGCTGACAGTGACTCTCCAGTTTTTCCAACTCACTTTGACTTGTAGATACAGTCTGCGCATTTGGCACCCATAATGAGAACAATGGAGTGAAGATGGTAGTGGAGCTGAGAGATAGAGAGCAGAGTAGGTAGATGATCCCTGGTGATCCCCAGGGCGAGGGCGTTCTCTGTGGGTGCACTGACCCTCTGGAACGAGCTCCCCACCGACCTCCGGACTTCCCCTGACCTCCGTTCATTCCGCCGCGATCTGAAGACAT